>JAUZNK010093014.1:0-12371 GCA_035046665.1 Euphysa ruthae | reverse complement strand
TGTAAATGTTTTTCATGAACGCTGATTGTATTTTCGAAGAGAAGCAATTCTTTAAAATCAAGTTCAAAGTTATTGTGTGGATACCCGTAAGGCTCGTTTTTGAACACAATGGATAAAGTTATAATCAGTTTTCTTACAAAACATCCATATTAGAGGACAATATAAAAAACTACATAAAACATAACTATTGAAGAGGGTGAGAACCCTCTTCAATAGTTATGTTTTATGTAGTTTTGTAAAATATCTAAATAGCGTATAAATCTAAGCAGACAAGAAAGCTTGCTATTTGCTATAGTAAATAATTTCCGTATGTGTTTCGAGAAAGTCAATTTAGAGTCAAAATTAATTCCTAATAGTTCAACTTCATTTTTTACAAATACATCTATTCCACCCATATTAAAAGACAAACTTCACGATAGAGCTTAAAGCGAAAGAGAAAGCCCTCTACCCTATGAACAGGACTCTTTTCTACGAGCAACAAGAAATGAGCAAGGCTTAGTTTAAATATAAGGATATATGGAGCGGGTCTCTGCCTAGCTACGTAATTGTAGCTATTATGCGTGCATCAGCGTTCGAAGAGGATACAACACAAAACCCCTACAACTATGCAAATTATATGGACTCGCTCGGTTGCAGCTTACCGCTGGCTCGGGAAAGGTGCCTGGAATCGCCTACGAGCCAATCTTTAACGGAAAATATCTGAAGCGTTCTTCTATCACACAAGAATTTCTTTCTGCACTGGATTTCGTTGGTAAGGATTGGGTAGCCGACGGCAAACTTATGGTTCTTTCAAGCTATGTGAGAGGCACCGCAATTTACGTTTGATTTAACGATTTGACGATTTGGGTCACATAATGCACATTGGAGCCTCACTCATAGAGGATCTTTTTCATTTACAAGCATATTTGCACAAGCACCAGCCCATTCCGTCACAATTATGTGTTGTGATCTGGTCTCGACATTTTTAGAGGTGGCAATGGATAGTAGTGTTACGACTGAATTCACGGACTAGATCTGTTAACAACTACACAGCGCAACAGTTAGGCCGCAAAAAAGCGTTCCTCACTTTCTGGGAGTCTTTGCCGCTGACGAGCTTTTAGATTCGAGTAGAGTTGCGACCACCACTTTATTAAGGTTTAACTATGATACACACGAGCTTCCTGGTAGACACTGGGTAGCATGTTGGGTCTGATAACAGCCTATGAAGGTGTGCGGATCGACTTATTCGGTCTACCACCAGACACCGACAATATCATACTAGGGCACCGCATATTCTTTCGGAAGTGGTTTGCTGAAGTTCGCCACAGGCTTAGCATCGAAGGTTACAGTTATAAAACGCTACGTGCAAGCACTATGGACCTAGTTTCAGAAAAAATGGCGCAAAGAAACAATGCGGGCTTTGGTTCTGACAGAGCAGAATGCCAACCGTGAATGGGTAACACTTCTACCCAATTTAGTGGAAGATATAAGTAATACATCCACGCAAATGACTGGTCTCGCTTCGACGGAAGCGATCAAAATTGTCGATGTCCCATTGGTAGCCACGAAAGCCCGCCTACATGAGACGATATTGTCTATCAGGAAGATGGTCTATGTTACTACCAAACAAGAAGTTTGAAAGGACGTTGGTCATTGACGTGCGACCGAAACGTTACATAATTTCGTAACGTGGGCAATCCACCCTCTACTACACTGCATTCTCAAAGCACGGGTTCACAATTTCACAGCTGCTACCTTCGGCTCATTAGTATTGATATTCTTCTTCTGGATAATCCATGTCGTAATTAAACTAATATTCGCTGTTATGCATTTATAAACTATGTAATCTTTCTCCAAATAACATTGATATTGTAATAGACCATGAAAAATGAGTCTTTTTACTTGAAAGTACATTAGTCCACAAATCCGACTTCGTAAAAACTTTTTTTTGAATTCTTCTTTTAATCTACTGAAACACTTAGTTTTTGTAATTTCCACGTCAAATAACACTGTAAGATAAAGAAATTTCTCTTTTTAAAAAAAAATAGTTGCGATACGGAACTTTTTAAAATAAAATTCTCAAAGGCAAAATTCACAGTTTTCTGGAGGGCAATTTCCCGAAACCCGAAACCCAATGATGTTATGTGAGTTTTCATTATTTAAGTAATCAAATGATTATCATATTATATTATATATTTTAACCGCCGATTTGAAGTTTATCCGTTAAAGTATTTGAGGGGAGAGATAGTGAGAATATTATATTTAACGTGGGGAACCAACAAATTACCGAGACAATGTTTCCAGATGGGCTCACATGGCGGGTCTTCAAGTACTTAGAGCGCCCATTTGCGCCTACGAAATTCGCTCAACCAAACAACCCACCAATCTGAGCTAACGTTGCATTACGAAACTCAGAGATAACAGAGCAGGGAGTCGAACTCGTAACCCTTCGCACCGTAGTCAAACGTCCTAATATTGTGCTAATTCAGCGAGGGCATACTTTATTTACCGGACCTGGACCCTGCAAAAACTGGACTCTAATTTTATTAACAAATGACGGACCAGATATATTTCACACAGCGGTATATTTTATGGTTTACTTACAGGTTTCCTGAAATGCTGCTTTTAAATAAAATGTTTTGTGAAAAATCAATAGACTCACTATCTGGACAATAGTTCATTGGATCAAACAGAGTGTACGATCGGTATGATGTGTTAATAGTCAATAGCTACGGTGTAATAGTTTGTGAAGTGTAAAAGATGTGATAAGGAAGGAAGAACAGAGGTTTAATAAAGAATACAACAATGAAGTTAAAACAAAATTTAGAAAGATAAGGATAATTAAGAATAATACTATCTATCTATATTTCGATTTTACATTAGGAGTAGTATTGTATTCGGAACATATTTTTGGAATGCCTTTAATATACAAATGTTTGTAAAATGGGGGAATAGTCATAAGGTCAGAGATAAACATATATAAATATATCATCACCAATATATTGTGAGTAAATCTAAAACAACTAGCGGGTTCTACATAGTAGTAACATGTTCAATGTTCAATAAATATTTTGTTTAACTTTTTAATTAAAAATGTTTTGGGAAACAGAATCAATATTTAGACATCATTGAAGGTTAAGTCAAGAGAAAGGGAATAGGTCAATATAGATAAATTACAGGATAAAAATTAAACAAAATATAAACAAAAAATTTGGACACAGCCATTTGATGGTCAAATGCCATTTACACGGCTGAATCTAATGTTTTAACGTGCTTGTTCTTTGGGATTTTTTTCAAATTTATTTTTGTTTTGTACACAGATGTATAATCGGTAACAAATACATCGTTGTTTTCAGGATATTGAAACCTCTTTAATTGACACCCATCATTACTAACACCCAATTTTTGTTATCAAGTCATGTTTTTCTGGACTAAATGCAGCGGCTTTTTTCAGGCTACTGTATGCTTCAATATGGAAGTCCAAATATTTTTTGCCATTTTTCGAAGCTTTAACTGATGAAACATCGCTGACGTACCGTTAATAGTGGAACCAGCTAAAAAGGATCAAAAGTATATTGATAGTGCCAGCCTTAATTACATGTCAGGTTGGCGTAACCAAAACCTACGTGTCTTGCTAAGGTCGGTGGATAGGAATTTATTTTTTTTCAATATTTTTTCTAATGTTTATGTCCCATTGCTGGAGGAAGTTTATACAAAGATCCACAGACGAAGACAGATTTACCATCAAAGGGTCTCTGAACATTATAGGTTTCTACCAATCTTTGACGAACTTGAAAAAAAAGTTTCTTTGACACCATGGATACTTCATCAATAATTATAAATTTAACCTCAGATAATTTGCTTCTGGAACGTTTTACTATTTAAAGGATAAAATATTTCCTGGCAGGGTAATCCTAAAGCTGAATGTAGAGTTGTACTATTTATGTTAATACTAGCTACTCTTGTTGGTGCACGTAAAACAACTCTTTCTTTATCTGGACAACTATCATGGCATAGTAGCAGTTTAGTAACGGCTAGATAGTTTAGATAATTTTGCACCCCTAGCACCACTAGTAAGAAACGATTATATTGAATCAACAGCATTTAACACAGATGAAGATTTTTATTTCATTAAGATCTTTTGCCCAACTATATATAGTTAATGTGATGCACTGGGCTGCTCAGGGGATTGGTTTTAGTGTTAATCCTCCCTTGGGTTTGGCATGTTTTAAACGTCTTCAATTTCTTACAAACCAAATGGATCCACATTCAGAGGTTCAATGTTCTGTTTGGTCAATGCTACCTCGACTAAATTTGCGAAAGGTTCAATATGTTTTCTATTAACATTTATGATATTAATGACACTAGGCTTAGAAATAGTTTTGGTATAGGGTAGAGGTGTCCCACATTTTATCTCAGATTAATTTCGAAAAATATAGAGCAAAAATAGTATATGGTGAGCATATGATTCATAATCCTTGTCCTGGTTAGGTGTATAAATGCGTAACACCTCTGTCACATTGCGGCATTTAAATTTTTCTGTCTATGACATCAAAGGAATAGATTTAGGATAAGGAAAATAAATTTTTTATGAACAAAATTTTCATCTTTAATCTCTTCAACCGTTATTGAGTTTTCTTTTGGAGCATATCTCACAAATTCTACAAAACATACTAATGACACTAGATTTAGCAACGAGAAACTCAGAATTTGGTCTATCAATATAATGGTCATGCATATTTTGTTTAAAAATATTTGCTTTATCATCTGACATTTCTACTATCTCACGTTGACTTAACATTAGTGTAGACCCTTTCTCAGGAATATTACTACTTACAAATAAAGCATCAGGGAAACCCTTTCTAAGCCATAATTGTGGTAGGCATTTATAAATTGCTTCTTTGGCTGAACATTCTCTACTTAAAGAATAAACCAAGACCTGTGATGTTGTGTCATCACAGCTGCATATTTTAGCAGTACCACATGATACGCGATTCACCTAAGTACTTGCTTGATGTAACTATAGATATAATTCTTTATGGGTGCAAAAAATGTAGAAACCTAGCGGGCTAATAAGATTATGAAATAAATATATACGAATATAGACTGTGTTATTTGTTATAGTTATTTCTAATGTAGTGGTAGGACCGGTTGGTATTTAAACATTTTGTGCTGATACAAGGTTGTGTGAAGCTTAATCAGTTTGTAAGTATGCACGAAAAAATAAAATTCTCATAAATGTTTTCAGCTTTTGATAACTTAAGAATGCTAGGAATATCCAAAAGGACGACGATGGTGGCAACAATAACAGAAATTTTAATTATGAAAATGTCATATTTAGCAATGAATTGATCAACCTAATTAACACGGAGAGTTTACCTGATAAAAAAAAATGTCAAGTAGATACCTATATTGGCAAGATGTATGTATGTAAGTGAATGCATTTTCGTTAAAAAAAAAAATTGCATATTACATGCAGGAGTTTTGACTGTGGATTTTTGGTAGGTTTTGCGAACAACAATGAAGCCTGCAACCACCAACCCGTCAATCCTTAAAATATAACGAAGTCTACCATCGTCTATTCTAAGTTGTGATTATATAACTTTATTATACGGATAAAAACTGCAATAGGGGTGATAAGAACTTGATTTTTGAGAAAGCAATTTTTGGATATTTCAAAATACCTTTTTGCGCATTGGAGGAAATCTGTAATTTAACCTACAGTGCAGTAAACAACAAAATATGCCAAATTATAAAAACTTTTTATTTTTGTGGCAAAGGATAGTGAAAATTTAAATTAAATGAGACCTGCGGACGAAAGCCAAATATTCTGTCATATTAAAATTATTCTGAATATATACAGAAAAAATATTTGTCCATGAGCTTGCTACATATTATTTTACCCCATTTTCTATAGAAGGTTTGTTCGGCTCATTTGATGCACAATGTTTATATGATTAAAGAAACCTTGGTAAGCTACTATAATTCCGGGGGTTTTCGTTCAGAGACCCGAAAAACTACCCTGGTATTTGGCAATAATTTCACCCCATTTTCCACACGCACGATTTTTTAACATGATATACAGTTAAATTGAATATTTCATAATTGAAAGAGCTTACTAAATTTTCGTGACCTAGATAAGTCATTTTGCCCCATAAATTGCATCGAAAATTTTTGTATATAAGCACTACATTGATAGAAAATTACAAAAATACAAAAGCTTACTAGAATATCCGTGACCATCAAGTGGTTAGACAACCCCAAACCTGGGGATGGTGATTTGACGGGATTTTACTCCATAAATTACATGAACACGTTTATATATAAATAGTATATCGATAGTTAATGGCAAAAATAACAAAGTTTACCAAAATTTCAATGATGATCAAGTGGTCACTCCAAACCTGGGGCACGTGATTTGACGGAATTTTTAACCCATCAATTTCATGGATAATTTTTTATATTAGTAAAATATCGATAATCAATGACAAAAATAAACTTTATTCTGCTTTTATAGCAATATATTATTATAATCGCTTCAGCATTTTTATAATTTTATATTTATAAAATTGTTCTAATCTCTATAGATTCAGAGAAAGAAAATATAAAATAGATATAAAATTGAGATATAAAACGAGGTTTGTGATTTCCTTTATTTGTGTGTTCTACAAATTTTTGTCTGTACTAGCTTTGTGGATCATATTTTTATTTCTTTTTTTTTTTTCCATCTGAAAACTCTAGAGTATATAAACAGAAAATAAAACTTAAATAAAGTTATCACTATATATGTTCCTAATTCTTCTGAGACATACTCTCGAGTATCGAATAAGCGGATGCGTCCTCATTTTTTCGGCGAATGTCTCACCCCGCTCCAGGGTAAATTTTTGTTGTAATTGCTCGGGGGCGAGCTGTTCTCGATAATACTTGTTACAATAAAAAGCCTACGAACGAACTTGTCTATATTGTCTATATCATTATTTTACAAAGACTTGTAAATCTTTACGAATGCAAGTTAAATTTCTTTAGGATTTAGGTGTTGTCTACATTGAGATCGAAATAGCAATGAAAGATCATTTTGTTCTCTTTAAGAAGGAATCGTTTGAGAAATGTAAGATAATTTTAGAAACACGAATATCTCAAAACCTGAAACACGCTGATCAAGTTTTACCAGTTTCCATTAACAATACGCATGGTTCCCATATCAGTTGCCATGAATATTGAGCTATCACAAAATTAATGAAAATCTATGATAAAAAAGCTTCCACAAAAGTGGATATCGAGATATGACGACAGCGTCCACAAAGCAACAACTAGTAAGGGTGTCAAACAATGTCTTGTAAACGTGGAAACTAAGAATTTCGAAAGAAAAATACTCGATTATTTTCGGTGCCTGGATGATACAAATCTTGGTTTGAAACTATCTAACGTCGACGACTTTGCTGCCAAAGAAATAAAGTACCACGATTGTGTCGTAGTCAATCAATAGGTTTTTTCAAGGACAAACCCACGTACTTAGGTTCGTTGTGGGTGTTATTTCCAAATCATCTACCCTAATATGTTATTCTTTCTAAAAAGAGATAATTACAAGAATTTATACAAAATTGTTACCCCAGAAAATAAGATATCTCGAAATGTAATATAGTATAACAATATATTCCATATAACCATGAGTATTACTTCACGTGTAAATAAAAAGACGAAATCCCGTGTTCCTGGCGGGATAATTTTCATGGAGATTTTTCTAACCAGCTATTTGAAATTTTTTACGTCTTAAGAATTTCAAAACTACACTGCCTTAGCTTTTTCTTTCCCATTTTTTTCCTATTTAACATGCTAACAAAATTGCTACTTTAGTTAGCACTTTCAGCGTGATATACGCAAAAAAGCATTCGAAAGTTTTACTATCTATATCCAAGATGTAATTATTGAGGAAAAGGAAGTGAATCAAATGATATTAACTCCAGCTAGATGCATTTGCTTTGTGAGTTTGGAGGAAGTGATATTGATACAATATGTATCGTTCAACAGCTTGAAGAATATTTTTGGCATAATCATACCAAAAGGAAAATCAAAAAGAGGAATTGCACATAATTATAAGGTGTCATAAAACGAATTTCGCAAAAATTCAATCATTGGTGTGCGAAGTAGCACTGCTAATGAGAAAGGAAACTTCACAAACTGTTAAGTGAAACCTACCTGAAAATTAGAAGATCTCAAAAAAGGAGAAGTAGACGTCCCGGATATTCTAACAACTTTTTTTCCATTATCTGATTGGTCGGCCTAATTCTCGAGGCTAGTATCAGATAGGTAAAAAGAGAATGATCACATCTCTAAGCCTAAAAGCTGGAAAGGTAGCAGAAAGGTAATAGAAATGATGAATGGATTATTTCATTGCGCAAACTTTCACACATTGGAAGAAATATAAACTGTTATGACAATGTCGTACCAATGTATCGATGAACTCAACTTCACAATTCAACCTGGGATACAGACGCGATATAGAAATACTAACTGTCAAAAATGATCGACAAATTAATAGCAAAAAAAGACGTACCTATGAATCGGTAAGGTTAGAGTTGGATCCATATAGGAAAAAACCCAAGCTGACGCAATAAAATCCGCTACCAAATGTTGATACAGGACGAGAAGCACTAAAGGTAATCTTTCAAAATATTGGAAACAAGATGTAATGTGTACAGCGTCATTTCTTATAAACCCAAATAGTTTAAAACCAATGTGGGTGAGATGGAATTCCAAATACACAACAGAAAGTGATCGAAAACTTCAAAAGATTTGGTACTTCCACAAACTAACCACTCTCCAACGTCAAACGCTGTAGTTGTTGAAATAATGAAGAAATCGCTCATAATAGCTAGAGAATGCAACAGGAATAGTGCTGCCGTAACATATGATTTGGCGATGCAAAGCTCGTCTTGCAAAATCAAGCAGAAGAGAAATCCACGTTTGATAATTTATTTGTGGCATTGGGAGCTTTCCATGTGGAAATGGAATTTTTTAGGGAAATGAGTAAGAATATTGTTGAATCTAGGAGACCCTATATTCTTAATGAAAGTTGAAAGTTCTTGCTAAAAGCTCGGTAAAAATTCTAAACGGTGCAAAAGAATGCACGAAATTCTATCCTTTGCATTCGAAACTATCAATTTTAAAACATTCTAAGAAAATACGAAAGAAATATGCAAACTATTCAAAGTTGATATCGAAGATCAAGACAATTATAGCAAAGAAACGGAGGGTATTCTTAATAAATACAGAACTTTCTGCCAAGAATCATCTGATAAAATACACGAGGAATCACACCAGTTTTAGATGCGTAACATTGAGTTAGTACATCTATATCACGATTTCACCAGAAGTGTCAGAGTTGTAAAGTTAGATTTATACATCTTCTGATTTCCAAAGTTAACAAACATTTTTTTTGCACTGAATCACGTGAACTACGTGCGATGGTCTGTGAAGTACTAAGACAATTTACTGAAATTACAATATACACACCCTGATGTTTACGCTGATTTAAAAAAATGCCATTTTGTAATAAAAAGAACAACGAAATATTTTTCTGCTACGCCAATTAATTTAATACTAGAACAAAGTATTAATGCAGACGCATTGGATCAACGAATATGTATTTCGTCAATGCATATTCTATTTCAGCACGCCAACGCTGGGCTGAGTCCCACTATCAGCACACAACCATAATTTCGCATGTTTTCTTAAATTTGGATATGACGAAAAAAGAAGACATCGCGTACGACTTGAAGAATAATAAAATGCAAAACGATAGTTCTGGATTAAAAAGGGTAAAAGATGAAAAAGTTGTTACAGCGTGTATGATAAGAGATTTATATGGCACCCTTCTTTGTCTTTCACTAGAGAAGACAGTTGACATAAATGAAGTACTAAAGTTTTTGTTAACACATGTACCTATTTCGCAGTCTCACTTAGATGGTACAATGCAGAAGTCTTGAAAATCTGCTTTAATAAAGTATTTAGAGTAAAAGATTGTATCAGCTTCACCTCCTGTAAGATTTGTATACTATCGAAGCTATTTTCTTCCTTCATCTCTATTAAAACTTACATTACATTCGGTAGTATAGCAAATTATATTAAATTGTAAAGTGGGTGTAGTTCAATTCGTTTGTAATAAATGGGTGAGACCCTCAGTAAAAAAATTTTGAAAGAACTCAGAGAGATTAAATAGAAGGAGAAACACAAAAGAGGCCCACAAACTGGCTACAAACCCTGCGAAATCCAATATTTAAAGAATCATTCAGTTGTTTTCTAGTTGAAATCTGGAAGGAAGATTCATTTGTTACAAGATTGGGAAATAAAATTTTATATGCAAATTATAACAACACTAGCTACAAATACCATGTTAAAGACGGGTTTTATACATCTGAAGAAGCTACTCAACTGTATTCTATGCACCAAAAAGCAGACAGTCGCATGCTACTCCAAGTAAACACGATTACTGCTCCCCAAAGTAGAGTAGTGGTACGGAAAGCTGATACAGATTTTTTAATTATTGCTCTAGGCTGTCAATCTTACTTTGATCCAACTATTGCTATTTGGCTTGTGGTCGGCATAAAGTCGAATAACAGTCAAAGATACATATCGGTTATTCGATTGTATGATAATCTTGGAGAATTTTTTTGCAGTCCACTGCCAGCATATCATGATTTCACCGGCTCCGATTACACTTCTTCCGCTTCAGGAAAAATAAAAATGAAACAGTTAAGTGTTGGAAAATGATGTGAACTCCCAATATGTCTTCGTTAAACTGAAACTCAAGATCAGGTTCAGGAAAATGGTGTCTATATAATCGAAACCTACTTATATAATGTTTATGGTAAAAAGAAATCAGAGAATGTAAATGATTCGAGGACACAAATATTTTTCGACAAGTATCGAGAGAAGAACGATAAATCAAAAATATCATACCTGAAAAAATTAGATGGCAGTTCGATGCCACTGTTTTCGAGGCTTCTTTTTCATAATATTAAACACACTCATATGATTGCCCAACATCATCTTATATGCCGATTCCACCAGCAGAAGATTGTGGGTGGAAAAGAGTGAACTAAAACTTTGAAATACTTTGATATGAAGGCGAATCCATTCCAGAGGTATTAGATGTTCTGTACCAAGAAAACGAAGATAACGAATCCAACAATGGTATGTATGAGAAATATTTTGTTATAATGTTTGTTTTGCGTTTTTACTACATAAATATTTGTTGTTTATTATATTTGGATCGACCTAAATGCACTGTATATATATTTTTTATTTAGCATATGATTTTGTTTACCAGAATTCGACGAGGAAGAAGAAATGTTGTGAGATTTCGAAGATGATAGCAACTATGAAGTTGAGCTGAATGATAATCGTGATAATTAGAGGTTGGTGTTTTATTTGTTTTATAAACACTAAAGAGTAACAACGTATTGTATTTTTTAACGTGGGCCCAACAAGTAGTTTTCAAACTAAATTATTATAGAAGGGCCACGGGTTTGGTTCTGGTGTACTTAAAACTCCCATTACATTCGTTTTACAGCATAAAAAAATAGGAATGTAACTGTTACCGCTATGTACCGATATGAAAAAATAATTAATTTATGTGTTATTACCACAACTAACTCATACATATTATTAATCTCAGTATTTTTATTTTATCCTGAGTACATGCTTATACCGTATAAATTTCTTGGTTTAGATTGATACGAAGAAGACACACAAACTTTTTATGTTTTATTTTCAAATCGTTTGACCACTTGATCGTTACGGAAATTTTATTATGCTTTTGTATGTTGCAATTATCTATAGGTATTTAAATTAATTATATACAGAACATTGTCTATATAATTTAAATGAAGGGTTAAATGAAGTATTACAAATGGTGGACCTACTTTAGGTCACGGCAATTTTTGTAAGTTTTTGTATTTTTGCAATCATCTATCGATACACTCCTTTTATTTCTTTGAAAAAGATTAAATATTTTTAAACCAAAAACTGAAGGGGGTCTGTCAGAGGGTTTGGATTTAAAAAGAGGGATATCATACCCGGTGAATAGGAAATAAGAGATATTAGAGGGTTTATGGCATTTTATCAAGGGGTAAAATATTATATACCTGCACTGACACTGCAGGTATATATATATTTTAAACGGAATTTTTTTTTAAATAATTTTATAAATTTGTAATAGTTTTGTAAAATTATTTAAAAACTCGTTATCAACTGAAGATTGTCAGCACACCATTAAACTTTAAGTATTAAAAACAAGTTGTGTTTTCTCTTCCTACCATAATAATATATTGCTCTATCTACACCAATGATATCGAGCGCTCTTTTTTAATGATTAATAATTTTCTTGTTTT
>JAUZNK010093013.1:0-28758 GCA_035046665.1 Euphysa ruthae | reverse complement strand
CATGACTCCTGAAACGTCGTTCAATAAAATTTTATAACTCATGACATGCGTTTTATCTCTTTAATAAATATAAATGCTTGAGTTGACAAACACAAATATTTTTAAAAATATTGCTGTTATGTTTGAGAAAGGTACTGCTTCCTTCTACCAAACAACGAATAGCATTAAAATGCTTGCCTGTAAGTACCAGGCCAGTCAAGACAAGTCAGGTAACAAACCCAAAGTTGTTTTTATGCTTTCCACTTGTCATGACCCTGTTATGGTGGGTACTGGTAAAGCAGACCATGATGGCTACCCATTCTGAAACCATCAATGGTAAAGTCGTATAATTTGCATATGGGAGGTGTAGACCGTGTATATTAGGAGCTACACGGGATCTAATCTCTAAGGAAAAGTTATAAATGGTACAAAAAGCTAGCCTTTCATTTATTGTTTCAGGTATCACTTAATTCACAGTGTACCAAAAGCACACCCTTAGTGGTGTTACATTTTTAGATTATCGAAAGCATAAAATTGATGTTTTCCCTTACACCACAGGTGCCTCAACCAATGAGTGAAATTTAAGGGAAGGATAGTACTCGTCTTACTGGATAAAAGAGTAATTTGGTAGAAATATCTCCTAAAAATCTGAAAAGTAAGTTATTTGATCTCGTGACCTTGAAAAAAAAAAAAAAATCATAATTTTCTAAAAACCTGTTCTATAACAAAAAAAAAGCTCTTTATTTTGAAGAACTAATCACTTCTTCATTTTTTATTACTGTTTGTATCAAATTAGTCAAAATTATTAGCTATTTTGCATCTCAGTCCAGTGCGCGTTTTTATTGTAGTCCTGAAAGGGTTAAATTAGCTCCAAAGTTATTTAAATATAGAAGTTGTAAAAAATTTATAATAATTTTTTAACTAAATTTATTTATTATTATGATAACCAAGTTAACTTTTTTGATTATTCACCATATGATTTCATTGTAACAATAAACCATTTGTCAGTATAGAAATACCCAGAGAATTAATGAAAAGAGCTTTTTTAAAAAATCGTGCTAATAACTCGGGTAAAATTTGAAGAAATTCAGGCTTTTAAGACAGCAATTTTGTGGTTAATGTCATTCCAAAAAAAAAAAAAAAAAAAAAAAAAAAAAAAAAAAAAAAACAAATCGTTCTTTAAATGAAAATATAAATTTATGAGAGAAAAAATCTTTTTGGGCAAAACATCTTCTCATGATCGAGACTTACAAGTCTGTAAATAAATTAAACCTAAAATTAATGTGGGAAAATTTTGAAATAAAGCAAATCCCCTACTCTTTATGAATCGGTTGTATTTTTGAACTCCCTCCGGAAATATCATCTACATACTGAATAACTTTTGTGTTGTTTAAAGCCTGTTTTCCCTTCTGGGGAACAGTCTCCCAATCTCTTCAAAAAGCTGAAAATCTTTGTCTCTCTTTACCTGGAACTACAAGTCTTGTTCTTGTAGTATTTGCCATTAGAATTTATAATTTTTGCTATAACAAGAAATACAGCTTTTATTGCCACAGAGGCAATATTTTCAAACCACCAAAGCCAGAGAGGAAATAAAATTTGTGAATTATGGAAATTAGCTATATTAGTTGTTAGAATTTATTATTATAAACAGTTATAATTATAATCATAGTTATAATTAGTCGACTATATAATTGTCAACAGAAAACTCTTCTTGATAGAGAAGCATCTTTTTGGTTAGATACTAATTAATTCAAGAATCTAAATTGTAAATAATTACAAATGATCCCTCTGATAACACTGATTCTATTTGTGAACTTTTTACTGATGGCATTTCTAAAGTCTCTAATATTATTGGATTAGCAGCTAAATTAAATAAAGATTTAGATACTCTTTGAAAATAAGGAGTTAAATGAAAAATGTCTTTTAATCTAAACAATCTAGAAAAGATTTCTTTTTTCTTGCAAGATAAATCCAGTTATACAGCCAAATTTATTTTTTCGATCAGTTCCTTGTTAAAATTAAATCAGAGATATCTTGGTATAACACTTGATGAAAAATCAAGTTTTAGGCTACATATTGAAGCAAAAAAATTATAAGCCATGTCAAGGTATTTGTCTTATTAAAAGATTATAATACTTACTTAAAAAAGTCACCACTGACAAATTAATTATACATCCATGATCAGCCTGATAACAAGACTTTTTATGAAATTTTTATACATCCAGTATAAGGCTGTTTTAACAATTGCAGAAAAAATCAAAGAAAAATCAAGAAAATTTTTTTAACAAGAACTGGGACTTGAAAGTCTTCTTTCTTGACCGGCAATGACACCATAAATTAGTGTATTTTTTTTCAACATAATTCAAAAGAAGTATCGTCTAACCTGCAACCTGAAATATATTCTATGAGGTTAGCTCTAACTGAAACCACTATTCAAATAACTTTTACAACAGACTAATATGGTGATTTATAGCATATTGATGGGCTTTGTTGAGTTTTATAAATAGTTAATATTTGAACAGTTCAGATAGACTTTATTATGCCTGGGTAAATTTTAACTTTACCTATCCCCAACTCTCCCCAAGAAGCTTTTTTTGCTCCCGGACATACATTGCAAATATATTTACAGTTATTCACCCCATTATTTTATAGCAAATTAACTTCCTTTCAAATTTTAAATTTAGTCAAAATTGTAATTAATATATTCGAAAGCACTTGAAAGCATTTGATGAAGGCAATATGCTATGAGCATTGGTATATTTCTGTGAATGGATTTAAGCTAAATTTTATAAGATAGCACTTATGAAAAATAGTTGTCTGATGTTTGTGAATAAAATTGTTATTGTGCTAGGCTTGCATATAAACTTTTGAGCTGAAAGAAAATAAATTACTTCATACTAAAAAAATTATCACAACTCAAAATAAAAAATATGCATAATTATATCAAAAAATTTTAAATTATGAAAAAATACCTTATTGACATGTGCAGACATGCCTTCTATTATAAGTGATGAATTTGGAGATGATCCTTCACTGCTATTGTCGAATTCGGAATTGCTTTCAGTTAGAACCTCTTGTGGGCTGTTTGTGTAAACTTGGTTTTCAATAGGATCTAAGAAGTTGTCAAGTTCCACCTCTTCTAATACAGTGGTGTTAATATCAACTTCGTCCCCAACTTCTTTGTCAACGGAGATTGACCTACTGCAGAAAAATTCTTTCAACCCATTTTTGTCAAATTCCTGTGTATTTTGAACTATGCTTACCTCATTAGGTGTGATAGCAGTATCTCTAAAAATTTCTTTTTTAAGATTTGTAGCAACTGTGCTGTTCAACGAAACTAAAAATTCAAAATATTTTCGTTCTCATTCATTTCATTTTCATTCGTTCTCATGCAAACTTTGCTTGGCTCCAAAAATGCAAAAATTTAACTGGTCCAAAATGTTTTTATTCATGCAGAGATATCAATTATAGCATAATTATTTACATAATTTGAAAACACTTTATAGTTATTAAATACATAACGAACATTATACACTAATTTCATAATATATGCAAATAGAATATCGTTTTAATGTACAGTATTTATTTATTAAATCACCAAATCAGCCAAACATGACAACAAAATATTTTTCAGAAATTAAACTAGAAATAAATTGAATAGGTTTGAAAACAAACTTTTGTAGCAATATATTCTATAATAAATAGAACACATCTGTTTTAATAAATCTATGACATACACGCTAGCAAAAAATGTTTTCTAGGAAAAGATATTTTTAACCAAATGACTTGTTTTGATAAACTATTTGATTTTAATGAATATTCAATAACACTGAATAAAACTGTAGACTTAGCATTATGTTTTTAAGTTATTCATAACTTGAAGGAAATAAAAAATTGACCTCTTCTAATAAAGGTTGAAAGCCAGAAGCTTATTATAAAATCTGTTAAATTCATATAAAATATAAAATCAGATCTACTTTTCTATATCAATGGCCTCAGCAATAAAATTTATTTGATTTCTATTTTGTCATTACCAACCAATGAATAGAATTACAATGAGATATAAAAATATGAGTCAAAAGCTTATCATTAAAGCGACCTGTGATTGTTTGTTTAATGGTTCGGCTCAGAATAAAGTCCTCATGTATTGGATCACCATGCTTTTTATCATTCCCAAGATATAAAAGTATAGTTTTTTTTTAAAAACTAAAATTTAGCTTAATGACATAGCTGAGATAAAAGAATTCTATACTTTGCGTTAAACTTATTTAAATGGCAGAACACATGGAATTGGACATCTAGATAATCATATAAATTGTAAAGAAAATGGTGTATGTTCTCTTTTTCAATGAAAACATACTTGCCAATCACTACGATTTAAAGTTTGAAGACTAGATAAAAATTTACATTTTGCTTAATAACTGCTGAAAAAGATAATTCTATAACTAAGTTAGGGCTAATTTTAAAACCATGACATGTAGTAAAACAATAGTTGAGTTAAGGCTAACTTAAAACCATACCATGTAGTAAAACAATAGTTAAACTAGGAGCAATTTTAAAAAAATGCCATGTAGCAAAACAATAGTTAAGTTAGGAGCAATTCTAAAACGATAGTTGAATTACAGCCCATTATAAAACCATGCCATTTAGTAAAACAAACATGAATTTTTTTTCCCTCAAGAAGGTATGTTTCAGCGTCAAGAATTCAAAAATGTACAGATAAAACATAAAATTTTGAATAAAGTGAAAAAATTATCATAAACTTTTTGTTCTGTATAGGTTTAACCACGCTGGCTTGAAAAAAAATTTAAAAAGTTATGTTTAACATAACACTATCAAAGAAATTTTCGGTAAAAAATGATCAGCAAAACCTACTCTAAGAAAGTGTCAGTTTTGATCTCTTTGGAATAAAAGTAGCAATTTCTGTAAATTAACAAATTTTATACCTATATTTGTTTCTTGAATATTTTTGTCAGACAAGACATCAACGTTTTCGAAGCTATCATTAATAAATTCGGAATCTAAAAAAATAATAAGGTCTCAGCACGAGCGTAGAATATTATATTGTTATCATGTGAAAAATATATTGATTGATTGATTGATTGATTACCTTTAAACCATAAAGTATTACACCCAACTTAATAGCTAAAATGGGAACAGCAGCATTTTCAGCTCAAAACAGTCTAGAAACTGCAAATAAAAATCTTACTTAAATTATTCTTAACCACTTGGAGACTCAGGTATTAAACAAACTCAGCATTTAAAACATTGGTATTTTTGAATTTGGCAACTAAAGGTTTTTTTGGTTTCATTTGAAAATGTCCCAGTACAAGCTTCGCAAAGAAGAAAACAAATGGTTTCCTTCATTTTTCAAGAACAAATCCAGAATTTTACCCTAATATTTGAGAACATGTCTTTTTTTAAAAAGGTGAAAATATATTGAATATATTTTACAAAATTTAATTTTTATCTAAGCAACTGAGCAATAAGGCTTAAAAAATTGTTTCCTTGCCAGTAGTTAACTGATGTAAATAGTGATGTAAATAAATGTTCGGTTATTATTGCCATTCATACTAAATTTCAATTCACTGGAGACAAATTTATTCCCCAAGACTTTCTGAAATATTTTACCTACTAACACCTTTTTCAGACTTACGCAGCGAAGGTCCTATGGATCCAGCGCTGTTCATCTGTCCTCACGTCAATCTGTCAGTGGTAATTCTCAATTTCTGCTGTTTACTTTTTGTAAGAATTTAAGGAATGTGACAAATGAGATGACAGAACCGGATCTTGAAAATAATCTCGTTAACTAACATTTTTTTTTTTTTTTTTTTTTTTGGCATGAAGTTGTAAAGGATAAAAAATAAATAGCCTGAAACAGATTTTTTTGAAAATTCTTTTTCCTGCTAAAATCTAGGTTAATGAAAAAAAAAAAAAAAAAAAAAAATTAATTTTCAAGTTTTTTAAAGATTTTTTAGTTTTTATAATTTTTTGCCTGCAAATGATGTAAAATGTTTCTTGACAACCTGATTTCAGAGTGAACGAGTCAAAGAATTGATAATACTTAACTTTTTGTTTTCAAATTAGTGTGGGACCAAACTTTCTTTGCCTGGTCTCATAAAAACATTTTTTTCTTTGGTTTCATTTATTTACGTGCAGTAAAATATAACATACTTACTATCTCCTAAATGGCTATCATTAGGATCTTTACTAAAATCGGTTAATTGTTCTTCTCTTTCAAAATAATCTAAAAAAGAATAAATATTCAATAAATAAAGTAAATAAGCTCAATATGTCATTAAAAATTCACAAATTCTTTCTGTCAAAAATATTTTAATAATCTTTGTTATAGCAATGAGAATTTTTACAGCAGCTGAAAATTTTTGTCACTAACCATCTCATCACGAGAAAGGGTATTCTACCAATTATGCAATTTCCAATAAATTACATGGATAGGTACTTTCTATTCTTTATTATATTATTATGTGTTATGTTATATTATTGTGTCATGTAATATATTCACCATATACTTGTTTCTTATTTTCAAAATTATTCCAATAAATAAATTAAAACCATAACAATTATAAAAAGTGAAAAGTAAATTAAAGTTGTGAAAGAATAAAATACATAACAAATAATTACTGCATTCTCCATTTTGCTTTTGGTTGTAGAAGTTTTTTTTTTTTTTAAACCAAGCTAGAATTTTAAAATTACGAGCGAAATTGTAAAATTAAAAAAAATAAAATTTCAATATATAGTTAAAAGTCTAGTGTTTGTTTTATCTCTTTCGCATATAGCAAAAACAAAAAAGGTCCTAAAATTGAGTCATGAAGGACCCCAAATTTCACTATCACTTCATCAACTTTCACCCCAAAATTTTGTGAAGTAGCACTCCTCAAATATTTTTCTTTATCATAACATCAAGCATTATCCTGATTCAAAGGATTATCATTAAGCCTATTAAATAATTATTACTGGATATGTATCCAAGGTTACCAAAAAATTAAAAACACAAATATAAATACCCTGCAAAAAAGTTAAGATTAACAACACTGTTTAAAATAATTGATATTTGTACATAAAATTTAAAAATAAAAAAAATTCTAGTTAGTTGTCTTAAAAATTAAACATAGATATTTTAATATGAAAAAAAGTATTTTTATTCTATTTTTTTCAAATGAATCTGAGTTTCCTCAATTGATTTTATAAGTGTATGAAAAACAAAAATTTATTTTATACAGTCAGGTTTTCGAAATACTACTCACTAGAAACTACGGCATGGTGAGAAGAAACCGATTATTAATTTAAAATTAAACCTGCAGATGAGAATTAATTATTCAACAACAATAAACTTTAAAAAGCAAATACGTACGGATATATTACAAATTACAGTCCAGATGTTTAACACCTACTTAAAAGATAAAATAAAAATTTACTTATATGGAGTAGAAGTTTAAGTTGATCTCTCAAACTTATCTTTCTAAATGTGATTATAAGATAGTTTTAATTCTTTAACTAAGTCGTTTGCTGAATAATATTTTACAAATATAATTCGGAAATTATCTGCATTTATTCCGGAAAGGCTAAATAGATTTGAAATACCTGGAAATCCGAATAAATTTGGAAATAGATGATCTTTGTTTAACGAACGCATGCCTCACATTAGCTATGTGTGTGATTTATTTTGAAAAATGACCCGTGAGTGCGAATCACTACACTACTGCCTTTATACATCAAGCCTGTTTAAGTGCCCCAGCGTTATCTTAAATATCTTCACTTTGCATGGTTGTACTATTATGTAACTTTAAAAATAAGGAAAAAATATAAATGGACAAATATTACCAAGTATTAATAATATGTCCTAATGGGCACTTTTTAATGCATACATACACCCTGTGTATACTCATGCACATACATAAAAGGACTGTCCTATATATATATATATTACGCGTCTCATATTTGATGCGTATGTTTAAAAAGATCATTAGCATATTTAAGTAAACTGACTCTTAAAAACATAGCCATATCATTTTCAAATTATTTTAATACAGCTTACACAGGCTAGATAGAACCAAAACTCGAGCCCGAGTTTTCAGAGAGCAGAAAGCGGTTGAAGCCGCACGAACGAAACGCGAAGCAATAATATACAATTTTCCGGTAAGTGTGTACGTTTTAGGAGAATTGACTATAAATAAAAAAATGATTTCTTGATACTGTAATGTGTCAAAACAATATTTTATTGCACTGAATTACTAGAGATTATTCATAGGAACATTTTATGAAAGATTTATTTCTTTGGAGCGATTTTGGTTTTGGGGGGCAAAAAATTCAGGCCATAAAGGTAAAAAGATAGCCTTCATGGTTCTTTAAAAATTTCCAGAAAAAAGTAATGAATATTTTCTGAAAAATTATTAGATAAGCAAACAGAACTGATAAGGATGATTCTATAGGATCCCTCTTGGCATAAAACATTTCGTTTTTATGTAAGTACGTTGTGTGCCGTTGTCAAAAATAAACCCTTCATTTACATTTCATCTGGCGTAGTCAAGAGGGTTCGTTAGTTTCGTAAGACGACCCATGGGATTCAAAAAACGCAAAACCTGAAACTTAAACTAAAACTAATATGAAATTGAAGAAAAACTCATATAATTTTGGATTGATTCTAATTCTACCTCCTTGAAAATATCACTCAACCTGTGGACTTGAAAATTACATCTTTAAAATATATTTTATTTAAATTAGTGCACTTGAAGTTATTCAATCACACATCAAAAAAAAAAAAAAATGCTCTAAATGAAGGGTTACAATTGAAACTGCACACTGTATTCAAAATAACTCTATAAAATATTAGACTATTACAAAAACCAAATCCTTCTTAACCTTAACTTAACTTTGGCCAACAACCTAATGTAACAAGTAACTAGTAACCTAGCAACAACAAGTAATCATTTACTTGAAAACAAAATTAATTGTTGCTTGCATTTTAAAATGTTAGTTTAAAATTCTAGAACAAAAATACTAATCATAAAAACATCTCTTTAACAGTTTTGTGCTATAGAAGTCTCAAAATGACAATATAATTGAGTGCCATATATTTTTTTTCAAGTAGAAAAATGACTATAATCTTACCATTTACAGCTACATCGGTAATCAGCTCTTCTGCCCCAGAACCTAAAAAACAGGAACATTAAAAAAGCTAAATTAACTGAAAATATAAAAATATAGGCCACTTAAAAGAGCATTTAACATTTAAAGAACAAACAATATTTCCAGCTACACCTTTATCAAAATAAAAACTAGAGGAACACTTTTAAAATAAATTCAACTTGTATATACAAGTATAAAAGCCTGTTATATGTTCAAATCAGAAATAAAGCTTACTCTTTTAACAACCCTAACTTTTATACGTCAAAATATCCCAGTCCTCTTTTGAGAAGATATGCAATCTTACAAAAAAAAAAAAAAAAAAAAAAAAAAAAAAATCCGTTTTTTTTTTAAATGGAAAAAATATAACTGTATGGTTGCTGGTAGTAACTTTCAAAACACATGATCCAATATAGATAACAATAAATAATAAAAAATAGAACAATGTTCTCTAATTAAATTGAAAATATGCGATCATAAAGAACTTAGTATCAATAGTCAATCATTTTGTTTTAAAATTTTAATTATTAAATACTCTTGTTACATATATAACACTTCAAGTTTAAAATCCCATAATATACAAAAAACGTACATTAAATATGCCAAAAAAAGCAATGGGCTATAGAAATCTAAATACAGTCTGAGAAACCTAGTTGGTGGATATATGATTTTTTGTAGACACGCAAACACGCCTTATGTATCTTTAATTGTTTTTTTTTTCAGTATAGGTAAATTTAAATTTGAAGTTTTAATTATAATTCCTAGCCTAAATAAAAACAAGAAAGATAGAATAAATAAAACCCAAATAAATAAAAAAAGAAAGAAAAAGAAAAACTTTGGACTTTTATTTACTAAGAATAAAATCGAATATCTCCCCTATAAAATACCTCCCCAGATAGCCATCATTTATTAACATAGTAAACTATTTTACTATCATAATTTTTTTTTTTTTTTTTTTTTTTGGAAAAGGCTTTAATATGAACCAGAT
This sequence comes from Euphysa ruthae, assembly GCA_035046665.1. Lineage (NCBI taxonomy): Eukaryota > Metazoa > Cnidaria > Hydrozoa > Anthoathecata > Corymorphidae > Euphysa > Euphysa ruthae. The sequence goes on along the minus strand of JAUZNK010093013.1, from coordinate 18,647 downwards.
ACGCGAAATAAGACAATGTATCTTGGGACCCTTCAGTGATTGCTAATAACTGTGAATAATATTGTTGGATCGATAATCAACTTTTTATCGTCTATGTTTACTTTGGAAGGCAGCAGTGGTTTTATTTTTAATTTCTGTTTTATCGTCGCTTTATTGAAACTAACATTATCCAACTTTTTTTGAATTTGCATACCAGCATCTTCTGTAGCTGTCAATCCAGTTTTTATTGATTGCAGTTCTGGATTTCAACTATACAGCCATTCCAAAATAATTTTCAAATCGTCGTAATTTCTTTTCTTATTGTCATTCATAGCCAAGATCGTATCTCGAACTCGTAACAGGAGATATAATTGATACAGGATATATTAGCTTATTTCGTAATCTAAATGTGTAAGTGATTTGTCAAAAGTATACATGCTTCTGAAAAAATTAACTGTGAGGTTTTATATTGTATTAACTCAAGGAAAGGTTAAAACAAGTCGTGCTAACCACAAAGCTTTTTCAGTTGCAAAAATTCTTCGAAATAACATCTCTTTCAGGCTATGTTTGCAAAATGAATAGGAAAAAAACCAATAACTTCAACAGCTAATCAAATCAGCAGTAAAATAAATTAAAGGCTAAGATGCTGTGGTATCCAGTAGATAATTAAAATTAAAATCTTGTATAGTTGTTTTGAAAACTTTTCAGCCGATTTTTAAAGGATTTGTTAAGACCTAAATACCAGGAGGAATATGCAAAATGCAAATGAGGTTGAACCACGCGTTGCATTAATAAAAATTTACTTGTTGGCTTTCATCCAGAATAGAATAGGGATTTTTCAGTGACTCGTGCCATTCATTCATTCATTTCTCATTTTTTCAAGGTACTTTTTATATTTTTGACTTCAAATCAACTCGATTCGATTTCTAATACAAATTTTATTTCAGAGTAATGTTTTAATGTTGGACCTTTTTTGTTTTGCTATAAATTAACCGAACGACACAAAGTGGTACTACTGGAAATACAATTTCAAAAAAATTAAAGATATTTTTAAAACATCTAAAACTCAAAGCTCAATGAAATTTTTAAAATTTGTGACCTGCTAAAGTTATCCAAAATAATAATTTCTACCATCATACAAAATTTCAGTAGAAACAAAACATTTTTCCTAACTTCCTGTAATATATATCCTATATAAATTTTCATAAAATTTTCAAAAATTTCATTTTCAAAATAATTAACAGTTGCTGAGAAAAAGCCTCAAGAAAAGATATAAAATGTTGGCTTGCCCTTTAGGACTCAAGTGTTAGAAAAGTATTAAAAGAGTTAGAAAACCCATTCCGAGTGGGACCACAATGTGATTAACACACGGTTGTTTATTAACTATAATTTAAATAGTTTTTAACTTTTTAAGCAATACTTTTTGATGATGAAATAAATCTCACTTATCTTACTTCAACTATGCTTATTTAAGTTTTTAAAACTCTTACCTAAAGCATCATCAAATATACTTTGTAGCATTGTTAATTCAAATTCCTTGGTTGGCCTATCCATCTCATTAGCAAGAATTTCAAAATTCTCTACTTCTTTTTCTGAGGACAAGTCTATAATCAACAGTAAATGGGTTCTTAGTCAGAAATGAATAGAGGTTCCAGCCTCAATTTTCAGTGCTACTTCCTAAAATTTCAAAAAAAAAAAAAATCAAAACTAATTTTTGAGGCAAAATTTAATGAAAATTTCAGAACATAACTATCTATTAAAAACGATAGACAAAATATGAAGCAATAACAAGAGAATCAAGATATTCAATGATCAGCAAAAAAAAAAAATAAATCTGTCTTATTAGACCATTAACCAAAGCATACTTAATCTTTTTTACATTTCCTGGTAGAATTCCATAAAACAAATTAAATCTATGGCTATGTTATTTTTATTGATATAGATATGTAAAATAATATGTATGGACACTGATTTTTTAATCCTTTTTTGATTTATGAAGTTTTTGCTTTTAAAATGGTGGGAATATAACAACAGCAAGGTGTCAGCGAAAAACCAAGACACACACCCAGATTTTTGTTTCACACTCAAAATTTTGAGAGTTGATGACTTTTCAACCATATGAAATATCACTTTGCAGCCAAGTTTTCAAATATTACTGGTTTTTATCAAAATTAAAGAGAATTTAAGTTGTTCTTGGGAGAGAGTTATTATAGCCTCAAAACTAAATTTTAAAATAGCCAAGGTAGGAAAATGTTTAAAAAATAAATTCAAATTTAAAATAAAGTCACTTTTTCAAAAGTATCCAACCATTCAAAATCATTCAAACACAGAAAATTTTACCTTCTGGCACAAATACATGGGCATTATTATGGAGTACTGAGCTGCTTATCACAGCTGATAGATCATGGTCTACTTTACTCTTAACACAGTAGAGAGCTGGTATTTCTTCACTTCCACATTCACAAGATATCATATGGATGAAATCAAATGCTCCAATACGTGCTTCACAACTGGGACAATAAAGTTTTCCTTTAGACCAATTACCCTATATAACATAATATTAAAAACATTTGCAAAATATTCTTTTTGATAAAAAGTCTCTAAAAATTAAGCAAATAAATAAATAAATAGTTGCAAGCGCTCATTCCATTCTTTGAAAAAGTGCTGATGGTGACGGTGAGCCCTCTAGCCGACACATAAACCACATAATCGTGGGATAAGAACTTAAAATGAATTGTGAAATTCTCATTTTCTTTATTTGCCAATTTAAATTAAAAATGAAACATTCATCAGCATATTATGATAATTTAATCTAAATCATTTGTAAAGAAACTACGTAAATCTACTCTATAATTCATGACTGATGAGTGTCAAAGGCTCTTACTCATGATATTGAATTCATTTATTCATGACTGATGAGCGTATTGAATTCATTTATTTAAAACAGTTTAAAATAATTTTTGCCAAGGTGAAAAGAGCAATTTTTTTTTTTGAAAATACTTGTTTTTCAATACTGGCTATATCAATACACCAAAAAACATATTCTCAAAAAATATAGCTAAAAAAACATAAAAAAATAAAAACATTTCTAGAAAAATTTTTAGTCTGACAAACATCATTCAGAAAAATAATTTATGCGAGATTTACTTTATGTAAGATTTTTTGAAATAATCTAATGGACTGTTACACATATAAAACAGAAAACCAGAAAAGGGTGGGAGTTTTATAATATTACCTCATTGATATGATTTAACACCCATGGTAGAATACTATCTGATCGCAGATACCATAATGAGCATTGTGATGTGACATTATGATCTTCTGACAAATCTTTTCCACTAAATAGTACCCCCCGGCATCGTTTACAACGAAAAATATCATTATCTTTAACAAATTGCATTGTATTAGGAACCTAATTGTTTTAATAAACATATAAAAGAAGTACTTATGTATACGCAATGTATGTATTGGCTTATTTGAATAGATAGATAATAGAATATAATAAAGAAGGTCTTATGATATCGTCATACACCAAATGAAATATTCTGGAATAACTATACATATCGAAACCATAAGTAAAATAATAAATTTGAGGGAAGAATCCCAACTTCCTCTATTTAACTCTTATTCAAAACAAATCTACCAATTCTCCATTTTTCTCTGAGAATTTAATAAGTTAAAACTTTGCATGGAGGAAGAAAAGTTTTTTCTCTTAAAAAATGTAGTAGAGGAACACCTGTATATAGCGGAGTTGCTGATTTCAACCTTTAGCAATAACAATTGACGCCATACTTTAAAAATCATTCAAAATTCCTAAGCAAAAAAGAATTCTAATTTTAAAAATGAATTCATTTTTTTACCGTGTTGATCATAAAAATATCAAATAAAACTGAAAAAGCTTTTTTTTTAAAAAATATTTTTAACATTCAGTATAACAGCTCCCCAAATACTCTTTTATTTGAATTTATATATATATATCAAGATAATACTTCAAAGAATTTTTATATGATAAAGTATTTTTTTTATTGCAGTGTAACCTAAAAATGTTTTGAACACAGGTTTTAAAATTTCAAAGTAACATTGATTTTAACTCTAAAAAAGTAACATGAGATTTTTGTCAGTCACGTTGTATAAGCCAGTTAACGGTAAAAAATCACGCATTTAAGAAACAATGATCAAGATTAATCAGTATCATAGTCAGTCACATTTGCACAATTTTCATATCATCATAAACATAATTATTTTCATCTTTTATAACGAATATTTACATCATGTCACAAATTTCTACACTGCAAACATTTGCATTTAGCTAACTATCACTTCTTTATTCCGTCATCTAGCTTATCAGCAAATGATTCAATAAAAAAGCAGCATTTCTCAGGGCCATATTATTTTAGTTTAAAAATTTGTATTTCTAAAACTATTTTTATAGCTAATACAATATTGCGCTGTAAGCCAGTCCAATACCATTTTCACGAAGGATTTAAGGCTTGAATCTCCTATTTTCCATAAAAACATAAACACTAGTTCTATCAGAACACGTAGTTTGAACAACAGTCTTTTCTCTAATAAACAAATACTCACCAATTGGCATTCAAATTTTGTTTCAAAACACCTTTAAAATATATAATCCCAAAAAGAGAATAAATCTTTTACACTGCAGTTGGTTTTACATGAGGATATTAATCAAAATAAAATAAATCTGGATGTATCTCCATGACAAAATCTATTGATAACTTGATCAAATTCGACTAGTAATGAATTTTTCAAACAAATCTTTACGAAAGATCTCTCCAATAATTTTCTCTCTTCTTCTTCGCGTTATAAACAGTCTTCCATGTTTAGTCATTAAGCTTTTCGTTATTTTTTAGCTACCTATTTAAATATTTTTTCTTCTTATTTGGGAAAGGCATCATAATTTTCTTCATTTGTTTTATTGAAGTTCACTAACCTTCTTTATTTAAAAAAGATGATTACAGCCAACATTTTCAATATCATCAGTTTATTTGTTGTTTATATTACTGCTCTGTTTTATTGTTTTAAGTAAAATCTACTTCATTCATCTTTATATTAAACATCTGTATTAGCCAAAATTCCACCATTATTTGACGTATCCAAAAACTTTGTAACTGTAGAAAAGAAAACTGATTGAATTACTGAAACAAATATATTATTAATGAATTTCTTGCAACATGGAAAAAAATTCAGGTTGAAATATACGGATAAATAAAAAAAAAAATATATATATATATGAATTAAATAAGAGAAACCCTGTAGGAAAGCGAGTTTAAAAAAAAACACAATTTATAAATTTAGTTATTTAGCTAAAAGCAGATCAAATTTACATATAATACGATAATAAATCCAATTAACTGACAATCTAAAATAGAGAACAAAAATTTTTTTCATTGTGAACTTATATAAGTATAAACTTTCTCAAGAAACAACTTAGAGAAAAAGGTTTTATAGAAGAATTTTTTAACGCTACATATAAAGAAAATTATTATAATGAGAATTTAGAATCTTCTAAGTATTAAACTTTGCGAATCTCGGTTTTTTTACAAATTAAACTTTACGAACATGGATTTTTTACAAATTAAACTTTGCGAGCATGGGTTTTTTACGAATTAAACTTTGTGAGCATGGGTTTTTTACAAATTAAAGTTTGTGAGCATGGGTTTTTTACAAATTAAACTTTGAGAATATGGGTTTTTTACAAATTAAACTTTGCGAACATGGGTCTTCTACAAATTAAAGTTTGCGAGCGTGGGTTTTTTACGAATTAAACTTTGCGAGCATGGGTTATTCACAATTTTATAAGGTAAAACTAATTCATATGAAAGGGATATAATATCCATATTATATACAAAATTGCTAAAAATATCACATTTAAAAGCCTGAGCATTGACCAAACATTTTTTTCAATTTTCAAAAGGATTGTTTAAAACATTTACACCTAATCTTTTAAAAAATCAAGCAATTAAAATACTAATTTCAAATTGGAAACTTCAACATAAAATAATCATACAAATTTTTGACCAAGAAAATTTTTTTGAATTACCTCAATCTCTAAAAGACATGAATAAGTTTAAAAACTACCTGCACGGACTATGAGATGAATTGGATATGTTGAAATGTGAGCAATGATCAACATAAAAGTACGAGGTGAGGTTTGTGCGTATAATGTTGTAAATTTCAAACTATGAGTTAAAATAGTGACAATGAATTAAATAGTAATGCGTAAAAATGAAGCAAATGTGAAAATCCTTAATAAGAATTCAAGTTGGAAATCTGACCATCTAAAAATTATTTAACATTTCTAAAAACTGTTTTACATAGGCTGGATTTTTGAAGAGGTTTGCAAATACTTCACAATAGAGGGCCAACATCGGTATACGTGTGCCTGTATGACGTCAAATACTAATTATTTGAAATAATTTGATTTGTTAACTTATATTGTGGTTTGGACTAATATTTCATACAATGTTAAGAGATTATATTTACGTTTTGAATATTTCTATTTGGACAATCTTTAATATAAAACTAATTAAAATAGGTCTCTAAATAAATATTTATTATTAAATATTTATTATTTATTCATTTATTCGACTAATACCCACAAAATATCTTCCAGGAAAAAAATATCACGTTAGGCTTATGATAAGTTCTTAAAGACAAATTATATCAAATATACTGCTCAATTATTTCCAACCGAACACGGAAGAAAATAAAAAATATTAAACACACACCATTTTCATACACCAACCCCATTCAGTTGACTCTTTTCTAAATTAGACATCCTTCAAAAGAGGCGACAGGTCAAATAAAAATTGAAAGATCTAAAATCTTAAATTTAAAAAAAGAATTGCCTTGAGAAGTCACTGTAATAATTTGCTAAGCATATGACATATCAATATTGAGGCATGCGAGTGTTTCTATTCAACAAAAATAATCTATTTTTTATGATCATTGGGTTTTCAAGATTTAGCTTGTTCAAGCAGAAAACTTTTACTACAGATTTTCAGGCAGCAAACTGATTTTGTTTAAATAGTCTATAAAAAGTAGTTGTTGAATTCACTTGCTTTCAAAATCTATGATAGTTCTTTGGTAAGAGGTCTTTGGCAAAAGGCATGTCTACAAACAGCTATTGCTGAAGAAGGTTCACGATTTAAAATTCGGGATAAAAAATTCCACGAAAAAATAAGTATTTGGTCAATATACACTAAAGGTCCCTCAAACACAATCCTTGGAATTATCAACTGCTAAAAGCAATTGAAATAAATATTTCAGTTAAATTTTATATAACTTTTTCATAAGAAATCTGAATCTTTGAATGGTGTAAAATATTTCCATACACTTTTGAATAACCTTTATCAGTAATATATAGAAAACATAAATTAAACCAATCAAACATAAAAATATTCACATACCTCTTTAAAATATCTATCATAAAAAAACACTTAATAATAACAAATAATATTCATAATAATAATAATAATAATAATATTCATATTAGTTGGACAAAAACCACCAAAAAATTAAAGAAAAATTTTAATAGAGTGAAACCTTTCCAAGACTATTTGTCTAATTGTTTTTTGTCTTTAACCAAAGTAAAAAAATCCCCCCAACACCACCTATTTATAATCTAGGCCATTACCAATTATGGATTTTAATAAATTTGTTCTAATTTTAATCATATTTCTGTTTTATTAAAATCAAATGATAGCAAATCTATATCCATTTGTGACATTAAGAGGGCAGATGATAATGCAATTAAAATAATATAGCCAAGTAAACCTGGTACAATAAAAAAAAAAGACAGCTTAAAATATTTCATAGCAAGATAAAATTTCATTAATTTCACTAATAACTATTCTTTGTTGATCAAGCTGACTGCCTTCCTTTGTTTAGTCGTTTTGAGCAATATTACATCTATGTAAATATTGTTTTTCATCTTCATTTTGTCTATTTAATATACCAATCAAAAGTCTGTGCCATATAAAAAATATAATTCAGTTCATGAATGAAAATAAAGACTAAGTGAAAAATTGAGTATGTAGTAAAAAAGAGAATAGTTTATGAAAATTTTTATTTATTATTGTTAAACTGGTCCAACTGTATGTTTTGCTTGGATTGGCTGTTCAAGAAGACAATCAACTAAATAGCAATCACTTTCAAACAGTTAACAAACCACAGGACTTAAACTTTCAAATACAATTAATTATTCAACCACATTAAAAACATTAAATTTCTATATAGTAAATATTACAGCAATTAAGTGAATGATATAAAAATTTAAACAATTCCAAGAATAAATTATTTTATAAAATTTTGATTAAAATATTACAAAAAAAAAAAAAAAAATCATAAAAAAATATAATTTAAAACTAAACACTTGTTTGTCGATTGTTTCTTTGAAGCTTCTCAGGATTGTTTGATGCCATGTTGGAAAAGTCACGAAAAACATTAGTTACAGTTTCATCACCTAAAGAGACAATGAAAAGACAAATTTCATTATAGAATCTTATTAAAAAAATTTGAAAATTTATATATTTTTGATACACGATTCTCTACAAAAACGTAACAGAAAAAACACCTAAATTTGGAACACATAAGGATAAAGCTTCAATAAAACTTGTTAATTCCAGTCTTTAGTTTTTGCAAATTTAAGTTGCCTAAACTATATATATTAATTATTTAACAAACATAACAAATAATATTATAATATAAACATATAATAAAAAAACATCATAGGAAGAGACATCAAAACTAAAAAAAAAAAAAAAAAAAAAAAAAACAATGAACAAAAACTGAGATAAGATTTAAGACTCTACCTCCCATGCTTAAATCTGTTTCTTTTATTTCTTCATGCAACCGAGCCAATCTTAGCCTGTAAAGAGAATAAAAAATTTAGATTTCTCATAAAATATTTTTTAACACAGGAAATGTCCTATGAACCTCAACGATCAAATATCCATAATGGCTATAAGACAATCTGAAATATGTAAGCCAATTTTCATGAATTAAAAATAGAATATAGAAAAATTCAATAGCTTTTCAGACAATCAAAGTTTATCCATTATCAATCAAACCTTTATCCATTTATCCTATTTATCAATTTTTTAATTGTAAGAGAACTTTAGACATTAGAATTTTGCTATCAGCTTGCTTATAAAACAAAGTATATAAAATAAAAGATGTAACTGACAAATATAGATTAATGAAAATACCCTTTGTCATATGGTAACCAATATTATGAACTTAATTATATATTTTTTGGCTAACTATATCAATTCCCTATTTCCAATTGTGTTAAAAGTAATATTTTTGATTGAAATACGCTTTTTTGTTATTTAGGATAAGAAAAATAAGGACATAATACAACTAAAAAGCCATAATTGTGCTGGTCAAATGATTCCAGCATATAAATAAATCAGTTTAACTAAACCAATCAGGAAATTTATTTCAAAATCAGATTAAAGAAATATAAAGTAATTTGTAGCCTGTGGAGTTTTTTTGCTTAAATGTTATGCTGAGCATGATGAAAATCTCAAAAATTCAAGGATTTCTAGTTGAATAATAACATGAATATCCTCACGTTTAAAAAATAAAGGAGAAACTGAATAAAAAGACATACAACGTAACAATATCTGCATGGGTTTTCTTTAAGGCAATTCCAAGAGGATCCTGAAATATCAACAGAATTTATACATTAGCAAAAACAATTTAAAATTTTACTGTTGATTTAAAGAGCTATTTTAATAAAAATAAAATAGTATGGAAGAAGTTACAATATGAATGTAAAAAGGTTGCTATGTTTTGCTTTAAATATGATGACATCAATCAAGAAGTACTTTGTTGTCAGCTCAAATCATGTAACTTAAATGAGAGTAAACATCGTGTTTGCAAATATCAGATTTGTTTATTTGTAGGCGTTATATGAAGCCCAAACCGTTTCATATTCATTCTTTCGTTTTTTCAGTGATAGATGTTAGCCAGGGTTTTGACGTTTTTAATCGATTGGAAATTTTGTATGTCTTCTTCCTTCTCTACCCCTCTATTATTTCTTTATTCCTTGTTTACACAGAAGTTATTTAACTTCAAACTCTCCATACTGGTCAAAAGAGCACCCAATGCTAAATTCATCGCCTCATCATATCAATTACATCTATTTTAATAAAAAACAATCCACTATCAAACATTACCTCACAGTATTTGCTGGTGGAAATAACCAAATAATAATAATAATAATAAGCAATATGCTAACCTGGCCATCCTTGTTTAAAACCTTTTGTGCAGCATCTCTCTTCAAGAAAAGACAAGTGTGTCTAAAAATTACGAAATTAATTTATGTTTTGTGTGACAAACAAATTAACAAACGGATTACTTGTTCTCTACCAACTTAAAATTATGTATTTGAACTAAATGTTATTCTAAAATTCTAAATCATCATGTTAGTGAGAAATCATTTTGCACAAAATTAGTTTAATATGTTTAGCATGTTTCTTTACATACTATTTGTCTTAATTTCTTTTCAACTATAAAATTCAATAAGAATATAATTCAGATGGTATCGGTAACAGGCCAAAATAAATCAAATGCCCAGGGGCTGACAAAATAAGATTCTAAAGTTTTGCGTTAAATCTTTAAAAAAATATCTTTACATTTTTCTTAAAAAAAAATTTCAATTTCTGTTTCAGTTGATAGACTAATTCAATTGTTCAAAATTTAAAAAAAATGGAAACGTCTAAGAATGCAATCATTGAACTTGTTTAGAAAAATCTATAATTTCAATATTATAATCTATACTTTTCCAAAATGCTGTATATTACTAGGGAAAATTACATAACGAAAAAGAAAATTTTATAACATACATAACAACCTACATCCAGCCCCTCCCCGCCATATTGTGTGTTTTCCAAATTTTTAGCTGGTTGATTTGTTTTTTTCTGACTGTAATATGCTTTCAACACACAAAATATCAGCCATAAATTACCTTTTATCACAGAAGAAAAAATATATGTCAATTACATTAGCTATGTTCTTTTTAAGATTAATATGTTAACATTTGTTTCATCCAATTTCAATTAGTTTAGCAATTTAAAGTATTAAATTTACTTAGCACAGAAAATCTTCCTGCAACACCAATCAATAAAAAAAAAAATCATTCCAACTATGAAAGAACTTAAGAAATTTGGATCAAACACAGGGCTTCAAGAATCAAAATTAAAAAAAAAAAAAGATATTTATATATAAATTATGTAGACGCCATTAATTGTATGAAGTATCAAACCAATGGTTTGAGAGCGACTAAAAAAATTTCTCAATTTTAAATAACACACATTTGATAAAAAAGAGGTATTTACCCAGTGCTTCCATGTAATGCAGCATAATGTAAAGGTGTGTCTTCACTTTTATCAACAGCATTTATATTAGCACCATTTTGAAGTAAATACTCACTAGCTATTACACAATTCTATACAAAACAAAATTAAAGTTGAAATAAGACTTGACTAAATTCAGAAAAAAGCAACGAAGATAAAAAATTGGACATTTGAAAAGATCAATGCAGAAATATTTATTTAATTATACTACCAAGCCATATAAAAATTACTGGAACTGTCATTAAAAAAGAAGTAATGAAAAGTCGGTCCGTTTAGGGGAGGTCCACCGAACATGTGTATTGAGTGGAATCGGGGAAAAAAAAAGTGTTTAAAATACACTAAAAAAATTTAATTATTTGCAAGTGAACAAAATTAACAATATGAGGGCTATGTCAGTCGTTTTAACCTATGAGTCATTTTGTACCCTAAACCTATGTTACTAGATGTAGGGTAAATCATTTTAACCTATCAATCATTTCATACTCTAAACCTAACTGTAGAGATCCAGGCCGAGTCGGTTACAAACATATTGGGTGATTTGGTAATTCAGCATGGGCTGAGTTGGAAGTGGGCTAAGTTGACGGTATTCCAGCTTTAAGAGTATTCTATAAATATACTTACAGAAATAACTGTTTCGTGAAGAGCTGTTCTTTTCTCTACTTCATAATTTTGCCATCTAACATCAGCACCTAAATAACCACACCATATGAATATTCACCACAAAAATTTGATTTATGGTAAACACTGTTATATATTTAGAATGCTTATATCATTTTTCTTTTTTAAAGTTTGCTAGTTTAGTAGAACATGGCCTTTAAAATAATTTTTCTTAAAATTTATCTACAGATTTGGAAAAACAAAAAAAGGTGCATAAACACAACTTAAATAAATCACATCCAGAATAATCCATTATTTTCACATTATCAACATTACTTTCCTAATATTTACAATATATTTCTTATAGGGGCTTTCTTGGAGAACAAGAGGGGTCTCTTAAAGACCTTTACTGTATAAAATGTTTATATATCAATATTTGTGTTAGTTGTTAAGCCCAACAGAAGTAGCCGACAAAGCTTCTATACGACTTGAACAAGCCATATAGAAGTAGCCGTATGGCTACTTCTATATGGCTTGTTTAAGCCATAGCCGACAAACAAAAGCATGAATAAGCCATATAGAAAAACATTCCTAGGTAAATATTAACTGTTCATTGTTCACTCTACTAAATCATATATTTAATATAATTGATAAACCAAATCTTGGGTTGGGGTTGAAATAATTCCATGGCAGAGTGGTATTTCACACATCGCCTTACATTAAAAAAAAAAAAAAAATTTCTAGTTTAATTTGACTATGAATAATTTAGAGTTATTTACAAAGGTATATGGTAATTTTTTTATCTTTTACAAAGATTCTGTTATTTATCCTCCAAAAAAATATGAAACCCAATCTTTGTTTAGATCTAAATCCTTTGAGACGAATAGGAATATCAGTTTTTTGTTTACTGGTACTACAATTAATATTAAAAGGTTACCATTGGCAACAGCAAGAACCATCATAGCAACGTCTTTACTTTTTGCTGCTCTGTATAATAGCTAGAAAATAAAAAATATACAAAACCTAGAAAAATATTCAAATTGAAATGAAGTCTAAAATTGTGGAGTTTTGATGTTTGATTTGTCGACGGTTACAACATTTACGAAACTACTATCTGCAAGCCCAAGCGTAAACCCAAAGTTCCACTGAATTTCTGGGGATTGTGCAAAACATCTTTCCTTCTATTAAAGGTACATTTACATACAGACATATTTTAAGTTTAGAAAAAATAATTAAAAGTAAATAAAATATAGCTAGAATTTGTAAAGTAAATCCTATGCTTCCAATAAGCTGATGGCTGAAAACTTCAATTAGTGTGATCAGTTTGTATTGAACAGAATCCAAGTAGAAAATAAATGTTTAATTTTGTAGAAATTAACTAACTTACTGCATTTGGATGTAAACTATTTGCAAACATTTCAATGTCATCGTCATAAGAATTGTCATCTAAAGACTCACACATAGATTTGCTTACAGCTAGTCTCTTTCTTTGTGATGCTGGGGATGAAACATCATTAATCTTCTCAAGCGAGAATGATCTTAGACACCCATCTTTTCCCTTTCGAACAACTTTAGCTCGACTAAACGGTTTTTGACGAGGCGATTCTCTCATAGGTGTGATAAATGTTCTTTGTATGTATTTTTCTTTTATCCAAAACTCTTTTTCAGTCCTAGAAAAAAATGTTAAAATTATTTTGATGCATTTGTACAGTCTACCTTGGATTTAAAACAAAGCATCTCTCAAATATTTTCTTGGGATCATTCTCTACATTTCAATTAAAATATTTCCATTTAATTGTTTGCACATAAACACATATTCAAATATAATAAAATTCCACTTATTGTCTCAAAAGGCAATAATATAGTAAGCTTTTAATAATATTAATAGCAACATTTTTCATTTTAAATGTTGGTTTCATTTGCAAAAGAAGCCTATTCTTTTCAGTGTATTTAACTGTTTGTCCAAGTAAACAAAAAAAAAAATTAATTAAAAAATAAAACCTTTTAAAACTAACACCAAAATAAAAAACACCTCTATTATTTTTTTAAATAAAAATAAAAAAAGCCTTTGAATGAATAATCAAACTCTTGAGATTCAGCCTCTATCCCAATAAACGTTTTCGTTCTCTATCAATAATTTTGAGATAAGATACAAATTTAACTTTATATCACCCATAATTCAAGTGCCATTTATAAGCTCTACATTGCAGATGGAAAATTTTTACCACCATAATTGTGGCATACTGCATCAAAAAGAATTTATAAATTATAACCACAACAGTTTGGAAATCTTATATTATACAGTTACATCACATTATAGTTTGCAGGTTTTTTTCAAAAAACATTTTTAGGAAGAACTTTAAATTAAATTACTTTGACAATAAATGCTGAAAAGAAAACAAATTAAATGAAGTAATCTTTTACGATTACTTAATGCAAAATTTCAAACAAAAATAATTGCTTTTTGCGAAGGGTCATAAACAACCCTTGCGTTTTAAACCAGTTGTTTATGTAACAAGCGATGCCAATAAAAAATATAGCACTCAAACTTATGTTAAACATATAACTTGAAATTATTCAAATAGTTCTTTAAGATCCCAGAATTCAACAATTTATTTAGCCCAAGATGCCATACTATATAAAGGAAGACAACAGCAAAAATGTTAATACTGGTAGTACTAAGAATTATTGATCTGTGACCATACAGATCAAATGATTTCCTCTATTGTTGCCTAATAAAAACTTTTCAAAATATTAGCATTCTCCTTGAAAACAGCCATTAGATTTTGCTAAGAATAGGCATAATTTGTAAAGGATTAAAATATTTAACGCATGCACATAAGGTTAAAAGATTTCACTGACTTCACACAAAGTATCAAAATGAACAACTTTGATATTTAAATAAATTTTGAAAAATTAAACTTAGCAAATGCTGTTACGCAGGTATTTTGGTATCTCGTTGTTTATGTTTAGGTTATCGGTCTTTGCAACTTGCTTTTATGCTTAACAACCTTGATTAGTGATCTGCGATGGACGGCAGACTTAGCCAGCTTGCTTTGCCGGTTTTGGCTTGCTTGCTAAGGACTTCTTTAGCTAACATGATAGACTGGCTTGCTTTACTAGCTTGCTTATGCTTGGTAATGTCTACTTTCATACCTCCAAGAGCTGCAAGACAGAATTATATATTTATTTTCTTATAATACTTATTTGGACAATGCTAATTAGTAATTTTTAACATTCATTCTATTTTTTGTGACAGGGCAGGGGAAAATTTTTCCAATAAACTAACATTGACTCTTTGATCTTTAGTTCATTTCTGCTTTACTTGATATGTTTTCTTTAAATCATTTTAATGTACACAATATTTTATATCTAAAACAATAGTAGTCATTTGTATTCCTTACACTTACTGTTTTAGTAAAAAGAAAAATTTTCTATTTATCAAGGCTTTACTTTGATATTTAGTTCTTTTTTATTTTACTTGCTATTTTTCCTTTAAAATGTTTATATACGTTTATATAATAGTTTATTTCCCTGATGAAATTTTCTGGAAATTTTAATTTTTGTGTTATAAAAGAATTATATTGGATTTAATGTTTTAGATCTCATAATATATTTTAATGGATTAAAATTTGAAAATAAAATGACATTGAGTTGGTTGGATACTTCTCATTTATTAGCTAATTAATATTACTGATAAAAGAACTTTTCAAACCTAAGAAATTGCTAGAGTTAAGCTTACGTCAAAAATGACCTCGAAAGACATCATTTTCTATGCAGCAAGAATCATCGGTAATGTATAGCTCAAATGTTCCAGATTTAAAACCACAATGAAATACAAAAATCATTTTAAAATCAAGTTAAGAATAAAACATCGAATGAATGCAGAGAAAATTACCTGAAAAAAATTAAAAAGCTAAATAAAAGAGCATTTACATAATAATAATAGGAATACTAATAACAACATTGACATAAACAGATAAGCATCCTCTTTATCCTTTTCAATGTTTGAAGGAAAAATCAGCTTTAAAGTATAAAAGTATTGACTGAATTAAAAGCCCTAAAATTTGAGATATAAAAGAATTTCTCAAAATCTCAAGGATTGATTTAATTTCTGTTCCGAGTTTAGAGAAAAAAAATGTTGCCAATGTTCACTGTAAACAAAATATAAAAAAGATTCATAAACCTAATCTTCAGGAATTCACTCACTTCTAACTCTGAGAGTTAATGGTTTACCTTGAGCTAGTTGATATTGGTTTTTCATATGGAGCAAATACATTTGCTTCATAAATATTGTTGACAACATCATTTCCAAGACCCAAGATTAGCTAAAACAGATAAGAACCAAGCAGATTTTTCAAATAAATATCCGCTTCAAAGTTTTAAGATAAAAATTCGAATTTTAAGATATTCTGTAACTTTCCTGTGAGGTTATTAATTTTTTTTTTTTTTAAATTTTTGGTGCTTAATGTTATATTTCTTACAAGATTTCCTGAATGCAAATGAGTAGAAAAAGTATTTAAAAATAGAATAAGGAACACTCAAGCATAAAATTTTTTTAAGAAAAAGCCTCAACAATTGAATTATTTAAAATACTATTAGACTCACGGGAGTTGCACCATGTTGGATACATTTTACATTTTTAATATTTTTAAAACATTTTTAATTTTAAAAATAAAAAAAAAAAAAGTAGCAAAATTTGAATCTGCATTTAAAGGTGGAAATTTGGTCTTATTTTTCGGAACCTCTAATTCATGAATTCATTCATTCGTGAATTAGCTGCCCTTATGAGTTGCTTTTTAGTTCCTTTAGAAGAATGAAACGTTTTTTACATAGTAAAGATGTACCTTAATTGTTTCGGGATCCCAGTCATCCAGTGTAACTGAGCGAACTTTAGATATGTGCACACCAAGACTCCTACAAATGATAATAATTTATTATTATTGTTATCTGACATATTTAAAGAAGGGAAAAACTAGACTTGAGGATGAAGCATGGCTTATGGATGAAATTACAGTATTTTCTCAATAAGTGCCCTGGGTACATAATAAAAAATGACCTTGAATATAGGCCAATGAATCACGGACTGCTTATTTGCTTAATCAAAAATATTGCTCTAGAATATTCTAGAATATTGATTATAAATCCTAAAATGTGATATTTACAATAATTTTACTTTAGTTTTCACCATTTTCAATCGATGCTTAATCAAGGAATTTTACAATCATTCTTTTTTTATTAAAGATTAGAATTTATAATCTGCATTTTCGTTTTTCTGCTGAGTTCCTAAGTTTAATATTCATCTATAATCCCTTGATTGCTATTTAACTATTATAAAAACCCACTCCTGAAAATTCACAAAATTTTTTTGCACAAAGCATATAATAATATTGTCTTTATCAACTTTAAATAAAAATCTTAAATCATTATTGTATTATAAGAAGTCTCACAAATTATGAATCTTATAAAGATAGCCAGATATATAAAGATTACTTCTTTTGTGCTTCAACCAAGATTAAAATTTGGAAATCCATTTTTTCGCAGTTTCCACTGAAGTTTCAAATAATTTGGGAGATAAAAATCTTGATTTTATTAAAACTCAGACCTAATTTGATCAATTTTCTTTGATGCAAATAAAGTTGCCGAAATTCATTTTCTGAATTAATTGAAAATGTGGGCAATCAATTCACAAATATTTCTCTGAATTTTTGTAAAGATTCCTAACCAGATGTTATTTTCTATTACAATTGCAAATGGTAAGCTGTAAAATATTTTATTAAACCAACAACAAGACAATTAAATAAATACCTATGTATACCAGAACATTCTATACATAAAGTAATTCCTAAGTTGATGCTAGCCCACTTTGGCTCTAAAAATAAACATTAGTAAATAATATTGAAAAACTTAGAAAGATAGAAAAAAATGTATGATGAAGCTTCTATTAATTGTCAATGATGTTTTAAGAATTTTAATAATTTTTAAGGGGAGAAGAAGGGGTTCTTAGCTAATTTATACAAATTAGCTGCTATCCTTAATAAAGAGCTGGGAAAACAAAAATTATATTTTTGTGACAACAGTTAGTAAAGAAAATTTAAAGATGTCACAAGCTGGTAAGTAACTAAAAATTATTTAGCATAAAATTTCCAAGAACATTTCATCGCCCATAGACGATTGAACTACTTGGAAAGATAGCACATTTGATTTTTTAACAGTTTTATTGTCATTAAAACTATTAAATCACTCAGAAATCCTTGGTTTGACATTTCATACTCTTAAGTGCCAAATAAACAGAGGGTCATTATAACTTTACTTTTCTCAAAGTTAATGGAGATTTTCTAAAAGGTTCTGTTTACAAAACTTAGCAAAAGCTGTCAATTTCTTTAAAAAAATGTAAACATTACTTAAGAGATGTTGAAGCATTTTAAGGTAAATAAACTTACTTGGACTGCCACAATCAGCACAAGAATCGTTTCCAGGGAGTTCAGAAATAGTTTGTAACAAACTAGATTTAACAAAAATACATTTAAAATTAGAAGTCATAAATAATAAGATGAATCGACCTAACGGAATAATTTCAAGACATCATGTATGTATGCATCTGTGTGTGCGTGCGTGCCTGCATGCATGCATATATGCATGCATGTATGCATGTAATTGTGTGTGAGTGTGTGCGTGTTTATGTGT
>JAUZNK010093002.1:0-12371 GCA_035046665.1 Euphysa ruthae | reverse complement strand
ATATCCATTAGTTATTCAGGATTTGGTGGTAATAGTGTGGTGCAAATACTTGAAGAAAGCAGTGGAATGTAGGTTGGTGGATTCATTAGCAATGGGTTTGTAGGGGTAAGTGGTGGATTTGGACTTAGAAACTTATTTGGCTTTAGTGTACTTACTGGTGTACATGTTGATTCATTATCAATGGGGTTGACATCATGCTGTTTGATGACGATAGAAATAAATTTCCACCATAATCCAAAATTTATGGTCTTCTTTTTTCTTTTTATTGTCAAGACTTTTGTTACATCTTTCCTTGGCTGTTGTGTTTTTTGATTTTCTTTTCCAGTTTGTCTGGTGTTTGATCTGGCTTGAAAGAGAAGATTAATGGCACATATTCATGATTATTATTATATTAGGATTATTATTATCCTTAAACTCTTCCTGAACACAAGGAATGCATTGGTAAAAAATTGAACAATCAATATATTTTGAATCTCATGAATCTTTAATATAGTATTAGCCGTTTTTTATTCTGAGGTTACATAAGCCATAAGTCTTCTTAAAGTGATAGATGTGACTTTAAGCAGAGAGTATAAAATCGGTAAAAAAAACAGTGAGCGAATATTTAGGAGGCAAACCGTCTCCTTATTTTTATTTATTATGTGTGTATTTTAGATTATTGTAAGAAAACTTTGACAAGAATATAAAGAGATCTTTAAAATTATTTGTTGTTAGTGTTTTATTTAATTTACTTTTATAATGGGTAGTAACGCCTGAAAACTATCGATATGTTTGTTATTGTATCATTAATATGTATATATATTACATATTATATATATATAACATGTACGACCGAATTTTCCAGAAAGTTTATGTTAAAAATTAGCACACTTCCGCTGTGTACAGGTTTGAAATGACACTTAAAAGCACACATCAAAAAATATATACATTGCAGAAAATAAGTTTTAAGGTTAGAATAATAATTTACAAGGTAATCACAGATTGTGACTAAGTTTAACGTATTTTTCTTTTTTACAAGATATATACAATATAACAAAACGAAAATTAAAAATAATAACTTTATTTTTAGAATTTTACATGGAATCTATGCATCAGAGTAGCCATTCAAATGATAAGAAACTAATGTCTTAGAGAATAGGTTTCTAGAACCTAACAGAATAGAATCTTTGAGAGGATCTATTCTTCCATGAAAGAATGCACTAATGATATGTAGCTAATCGAATTAATACCATATCTACTGGTCTGTTTCAGTAGCACAGTTAGGCTGTTTTATTAATTACTTATCTCAAATCATGATCACATTTGGTTCAGCTTACAAAATATTCTTTAAACCACAGTTGGTAACACAGACAGAGAATGCTGTTGTTCCTATACAAGAAGTCAACAATTTAAATACTTAACTACATCATAAGATTGTAGCATTTTACTAGTAAAATAGATGATTAATCTATTTTAATATACATACCAGCTAACTAGCTAAAATATGCTAGAGTAGTGATAGTATATGATAATCTATTGTACTTCTATACACTCTACTAACCTATAACTACATCTAGATTAGAACAGAATATAAAATGAAACAAAACTTTTAGAAGTCCTACCTGAAATAAAGTGCATTCCACACAAGTAAACACTCTTTCCCATTGGATCCCAATCAGATTCATCTTCGTCTTTTTCTTCTGCAAGCATTGATCCATTTTTATCTCAATTCTGGATCATTATTTGGAAAGCAAAAGAACCTTGGTTTATTTTGCATCATATTATGGCTGTGACAGTCAACAGCAGCACAATTTGTAGGCATTTTATATTTGTTTTTTCTTACACTTTTCATACACTTTTCAAGCTTGTTACACTGCAAGTTGACGGTATCTTTGAATAATGATTTCCAATGTTTTCACTGCTGTTGCTCACGGAAAAAGTTACGTCACCAAATTTGCCGGAGATATGAAGCAGTTTGGGTATTGTGCAAAAAGGTTATCAAAAAAAGGATTCATTGAAACGTTCGCATTGTTTAGCATGAATTATTCACAACTTGAAGCATGTACCTGCCTGGGTCAATTCCAGGTTGTGAAGGAAATATGGCACATATGTAAGTTCTTTTCAAAGGCTTTTCTTTTTCTTTTAGAATGCCTCAAGTGTTTCAGATAGACTTGGCATTGTTTGATTGGTCAATCCCTTTTGTTTTTCAAAAAATATTTGAAAGGCTGTGCTTTTATAGTAATTGTCCATATAAACAATGAATGTTCAATCTAATAGCTACATTGATATGTGTAAAACCATTCAATATATTTCATGCTAAGATATTCATGCTACAAGTCTATTCAAAGTATAAAATTAAAGAATTGTTCAATATATTGTAAATATTAAATACTATATAAACTGTAAGCAAACGATTTGAAACTAGCATAGGTACAGTTACAAATAATAAAATGCTAAGGCTAAGTCACGGCCCTTATATAGATAGTAAAGGAATTAAATACGATTGTGTAGTGCACAAAAAACCTGATTTGTAGGCATAAAATTGCCGTGGAAAAAATTAGATCGCAACTTGTTTGTATTTACACTTTTCGGAAATGGGGAGCATAGAAAATAGATAATAAATCTTAATATTTTCATGTTTGAAAATAAGGGTAGAAGAAAAGAAAGAAAATTAAGACATGTATGTAATGCTTAAAGTTAAGCCATCACTTTTAAAGTGCAAGAAATTCATCAATACTGAGTTGTTTACCAGGATATAAGATGGTTTGGCATTTTCGGGGTAATACATCCGATAATTGCCTCACCTTATGTACAGGTCACACAGTGCGCTATCTTTGAAATTAAACGTTATATCAAATTGAATTGATCATGCTTCATTATTTGAAGCTGAAGAAAAGAAATCTATAGGCCAATATGTAAATGTAGAAGTTTGATTTGTTAATAATACTTATCAGAATTAAAATGAGAATTTTTTTATTTCAATATTGCATAACAGGCTTTCTTTTGATGATTAAAATTGAAATTAGTAATTAGTGGAGTGCTTCAGCACTATAGGACGACTTGTTCAATTTACCACAAAAAATATCGTCCTATAACAAAGCTGCAAAGAGGATTAAAAACCTAGACATGTCTGAAATTGTGCCAATGAGCAAATAGATTAAATCATGGTGCTAGGCATCCTTGTGAGAAATTTCAATCAGATCTGTTGCTTGAACCAAAAAGATAACACAGTTAGGATTTAAATGTTTAAATAGGATTTATCTAAAAATAATTTGCTACTGTGAAGGGTAATAAATTAATTGATTTGTCAATTGTGGCATTGTCAGCTTATACATTTGCATATATGGTATTTTTAATAACTAATGTCTTATTATTGATAACAAAAAAAATGATTGGCTGTTAAGATTTATCAAAAATATTTTGCTGCTAAATGGTCTGGAAATTAAGGTGTGATATACTCAACTATTTGCCTATATATGGCATTTTCATACTGATGTATTGAATACTTAGGACAAGAATAATTTTTTTGTAGCAATGTCAAGGAATCCTGAAATATTGTTGTGTCTATAGTTTTGGTGCTTTTTGACCAGAGGTTTGGATAATGAACACCCACGTCATGTAAACAATTGTATGTTTTTCTTTTCAAATACTTTCAACATAAATGGAGCCTTGACCATTTTTACATTTTTGTGTTAATAAAACCTATCCAAAATTAAGTTTTATGCTTTTTATTTTGTTCAAAAATCTTAGGTAAAGTAAAAGTTAGCTTGATGATATCACTGACCTACCATGATTATTGCTTGTAACTGAACAGATTTCATTGTTTATCTGATTTTTCAGTGAAATAGCTGAAAGTATTGATTGAACTTTGATGTTATAAAATTTGTTTGTTGAATTTAAATTAATAAAGCTATTTCTAAAAATTTAAAAAGCGTTGTGATGTCATCAAGTTTCTCAGTGAGTTCATTAAGTTTACTTTCACTTTAACTAAATTTACTCTATCTTGAGCACAAAAAAGGTTTTGAAACAACATAGAAGATATAAATAGCCATTTTTCTTAACTATCTTAATTTCCATTCTGACACAACTTTGTGATGGTATTTTGAATAAGACAGAAAGTGTTTTGAAAAAATGATAAGCTTGTGGAAGTGGAGAGAGGAACATTTATGATCAAAAATATGTATTTGTTCATATGGAGGATATGATATATTTAGAGAAAGTATTAAATTTTTATTTCTTCTCTACAAAAATAATATCAAATCACAGTAGCAAAACCACAAATTTGCTTCAGGTGCACTAAGTAAACCCTATGGATAATTGTCATTTTTTTCAACATACCTTCTTATAGTTTCCCTTCCTTTCCTTTCAAAGTGTAAACAATCATGTATTTTAATCACTTTTATGTTCCAGACCAAGTGTGCTAAAATTCTGTAGAATTTAATTTTTGCATATCATATTTTCAGGCAACCAAAATAAAGAAAAGCACTTTTGAAATGTATTTATCATTTCTAGAATTGGTTGTTACATGTGTGTAAAACTGAATAAATAGGTTGAATATTGAGTAGTGTCCTTGCTGTGAATGTCATTTGAAATATTCTTATGTGTAAGAGTTTATCTTAAATGAAATTTCACGTGGTTGTTAAGTAGATGAATGCAACATTTAAAAAAATATTTTTGTAAGAGTGCCTAGCATAATTTTAATTTTTTTTTTCTAATTGTGTCTTCAAAAAGACATTGTTTCTTCAAGAAAACTAACAATTTGTATACTGTTGTACACTCACTCATTACGCTTGTTTGCCACTCACCTCTCCAAGCTCACATTTATACTCATGATATCCTTCAATGACATTATTATTATTTAGCATAATCATATCAAAATTTCTGACTTTGCCATTCACAATTTAGAAAATATTGAATTATGAAAAAAAAATTAGCATTGCTGATTTATACAAATAATAATTTAGACATCCATTTATTTATCATATTTTGAACTCTTTACCAGTGCTCTATGATTTTGAAACTGAACAGAATACAATATATAACACTATGTAATTAAAATTTTTATAAAGATTGGCTTCAATTAAATAGAAATTATCACAGATTTAGTTAAATAGAAATTATAATCAACCTGTTATAATTTCTGGATAAACATTGATTTTAATTTTAATTTCTTCTATTACACCTAAACCAGTGAACATACATGGCTCTAAGATGTAATTAAAGGTTTTGAAGTATTGGTTGGGTTTTTAGAAAAAGTAGAAAACGTGAAGGTGGAAAGAGAAACCACTGAGATTAATACTTGTGCTAAGTGTTTCAAAAGATTTAAAACATGGCCGTTGTAATAGGATAATAAAGCAACATTCAGTATGAAAACATTTGTTTTTTCTTAATTTGTTATAATAATTTATTTATTTTAGCTTGCCATTCAACTGGGAAACTCAGATATTTTCCAAATTTCTCAACATTCTTAGAAATTTTATCTAGCATGGAATGATTGAGGTACGTATTTCTTGCTGTAACTGTGAACATAAATTGTCATATTTTATTTCATGATAAATTTTTATATAAGTGCTGATCAAAATGTTTTTTTTTTTTGGCTTTAATTTAGTTAAAATAGATTTTAGGTTAGTTTTTGCTTTAACTAAGAAATTTTTGCTTTCATTTTGTTTAAAAGGAGTTTCTAGACTAGAGCATAAATTATTATTAAAGTCATAATGTTATTGCAAGTTTTTTTTTTTTTTTTTTTTTTTATTGCCTTAACTGCATATACATATACATTACAATACCTATCCATTTTTTCTTCATTTTCTAATAGTAAGTGACAATGTATCAATATTGATGTATATTGTTTGTTCCTCAGTGTAGGAATATATTATATCTACTTAGGGGTTTTATTAAATACCTTAAGAAGCTTGCCACTGATATGCTTTTATAGTTTTAAAATCTTTGTATCACTTTTTGTTTTTATCGTTCAAGTTTCTCTTTTACCAAAGCTTATTTCTCAAGAATAGGCTTTCTTCTTGTAGGATATACATGGTATTGAATTTAATTTCACTGTCCGTCTTATGCAGTTTATCTTTTGTTTTTTTTTTTTTTTTTTTTTTTTGTTTTGATTAATTTAATTTATTGGTAATGTTTAAACAAAAATTTTGAAGGTCCTTAGCAGCTATTGTTTTCAAAAATTTTCAAGGTCCCTAGCAACTAATGTTCTCAAAAATTTTTTGATTCTTTGCATGCATCTGTGATTATGACTTTTACTCCATTTAAACTCAAACAAATATATAGTCAGATCGAAAAAAAATTGATTGGAAACATCCCTCAGAAGCTATATAAGTAATAATACCATTTAAGTATACTCAATGCGTTATCCATAAAAGTATTTTTGACTTCAAGGCCTATAATTTTCATGGGCTATACTATACTTCATCTGCCTTGTACTTAATGAGCTTATTATGACTTGATAATTCTTCTTATATTCATATTTGGATTCAAACCCAAAAGAATTTAAAAATTTATTTTTCAAACATAAATTTGATCAAGGCATGTTCTTATACAGTTCAAAGAGAAATTTTTATGAGCGCTTTTGAATATTTTTTTTCAACTTTCCAACATAAATTTGTTCTATTGTGATAGAAAAAAAAAATATGGAGAAAACCAGAAGAAAAATTTAGAATAAAAATTATTAAAAATTATTAAATTTATTGTTAAAAATTATTAAAAACTTATCAGTTATTTTCCCATAAGAATTATCATAAATTTTTTGCGACCCCAGTTGTAAAACAATCTACAAAATTCTATAAATTAAATTTCTGTGAAAATCTTATTAATTTGTCAAATGTCTCTTTCACAACATCTTCATATTTGCTGGAAGAGTAACCCCTCTTTTTTTAGCTTACCTTAATTCTTAATTTATTTTTTTTCAGTTTTTATTTGACCAATCTTTAAAATTGCTGAAGAGAGAAATTGTTAGTGGTTTCCTTCTTCACATCAGCTTTTTTTACTGTTAGATAAAATAGTTTATTTTCTACCTTTATTAGGGTTAAATACTATCTTAGATTAACCAATTAAAATAAATTGAGTTTTGAATTCAATATAATTTAATTCTATTTATATTCATTACATTGGTAATAAAATAAATCCATCTTATTTCTTGATGTTTTAATGATGATCACATAAACTTTTGTCATTGTTGACAAAAACAGGAATTAAGCTAATTAGATTTTTTAAGTGATGCTTTTTTTTTTTTTTTTGAAAACCTTTTAACAAAAGGTTCCAACATATGCTTGATGCATGTTTTATGAAGTTTCTATATGGTTTTTTATATTGGCTGTTTTTTTTTGTTTTTTTTTAATTGTCATATGTGTAAGGTATTTTATGATTGTGAAATCATGAGTTTTTTATACTTGTATATTTGTTTTAGACCAGATTATAAACTTCAAATTTTCAATAAATTACTCATTTTTCTGGTTTTATAACTTAGGTAACCAATGAAATAAGAATTTTAACTCTTGAATTAATCTTTTCGTTCAATAATTAGCATGGTTTTTTAAATTTTGTTAAAGATCAAATCTAAAAAATGTCATTTTTACATTTTCTATCTAAATGCCAGGAGAATTTATTATTTCGGGCGGGGCAGTAATGTTGTTTTAAATATGCGGATATTTTGAATGCTGTTGAAATAATGTTTTTTTCTTTGGTATTTTGGACATAAGCCGGTTAAGCAATATGCAATTAGTCACTTAACCACAGACTGCTGCTTGATGAGACTAATATACCTGAAAAAAATATAAATTGAATAAAGTCTGAAAAAAGAAAGATACTTGTGCATGGAGAAAACAATAAGTAAATCCGGTTTTTAGTTTGGAACTTTTACGGTTGCTTAAGATTCATGTAAAGAATGATTTTGTGACAGTAAAATTATTTTTTTTCCTACTACTGGAAAAAAAAATTAATTTTATTTATAAATCAATGGTACATTGTATTTTGAATGACTGACATATATACTAAAAATTTCAATTGTGTTATTTTGTCTTATCTTCACAAATTTATAGCGATATAGATCTAAGAATGTTTATCTTTTTTGTTTTTTGTAAACGTTGATTTTTGGGAAAATATCTTTTGTCAATATGAAGTAAAATGAGGTTTTGTCAATTGTATTACTGTAGGCTTGGAGAAATGTTTGGTTTAGTTTTGTTCATTGAACGGTGTACCATTAAAAGAAAATGCATTTCATTTTTTTTTTGTATCAGTAGGAAACGTCATGCACAAATTTGAATTTAAACTTGCAAAAATTTCATTAAATCCTCCGACTTTGTGTGTATGCTTTTGATTTTGCTCAGATACTTGTAAAAATAGGATTGTTTTATTAATAGATGGTTAGATTTTTTTATATGCTTTTTATTCCTGTAACTTCAGTATGTTTATTTAGTCTGTGTTTTGAACCTCCTATCTTGTGTATTATCAGTAGACTTTGCTCAATTTTATTATATGACAGTTGTCTTCAACACAGTTAAGTAAGAATTAAGAGTTGTATTTAACACAGTTTAGTAAAAAAATAAATATATATATATATATTTTGTATGTTTGTGCAAGCATCATGTTTATGTGTGCTTTGAGTTTAATGAAAACCTTGTAATAAAACAAAATATAAACAGTTTGGGTTAGATAACCTGAAATCCAGAAACTTGTTGGTCTCTGAAACTCACAAAATTTACATAAATTATAAAAATATGTCTGTTGATTGATCATTGCTGATGTTTTAAAGTTAAGATTCACCTTAAAATTCTTTTATTTTTTGAAAAATTGGTAATTCAGTCAATTTAAGTACCCAGAGCTCATAAATTTTGGGTCACCAATTCGATTTTCTATTGCTAGCAATTTTCTTTCAATTACAGCGAGATTTATATATTCATATATACTGCATAACTCATGACAAGCATGCTGCATCAGGACATTTTTATACACTTTTGTTTTATATGAGGTCAACGAATAATAAATTTCGCTAAGCAACTAACTGAATAAAATCTTTAGAAATGTTAATTAAATGTCCATTTTTAACTTTTAAAATCACAATTGGAATAGCTTACAGTATAGTATGATAAGTTTAATGGTGTTAACTTCTGTATATCCTTTTTAAATTAAGGTATGTGCCCAGAACAATATTTCCTATTTTTATATCTCAATCTTTTTTAATAATGTTTATTAAATACATTTAATATATCTTTCTAATTTTTATTGCTATTTTTAAAATGTTCAACAATATAGGTAATCTACTTAAAATAGATCTTGATAATAGGAGTTGAAATTCAAACGCTTTAATCAGTGGTGTATTTCTTTGTACATACATTAATGCATCCTTTTGTAGATTTTTTGGCTATTTTTCATTCTCAAAAGAATTTCTATAGTATTTGTTGATTGAAGTTCAAAATATCATTAAAAACACCTAACACCAAACCTAAACATCAAACACCTAGATTTTCAATTGGTGCAACTTTCTTCATTTTTGTGCTTTCTTTTTTTTTTTTTTTTTTCTGTGAAATGATAAACTCCTTAAAGGAGCTTGGCTAGAGAGTAACCTAATTTTCAAGAAACTTGCTGCCATTATCTTAGAAGTCTCCAAATTATTTATCCCACTGCAGAAAAGATAAAATTTTATCTGCAGCTCTTAGCTAAATTCATACATAAAAATTTTTAATAAGATAACTGCTATCATATTTTTTCCATGTGTGGATTATGTGTGCTGCAAGGTTTGCTCAATTGGATTGTTTATAAATTTTTATAATCAATAGAGCTGTTGCCCCAGTCTGGAATGTTATTTGTTTTTATGGAAATTTCTGGAAAAATGTTGCATACAAAAAGTCAGTAAAGGTTTCAAGTCTCCAGTTAGAAATATTAAGTTTAAGGGCATATGTTTTTAAAAATATTTTTTCCTAAAAAATTTCGATCTTTTTAAAATTCCGTTTCATGATATTTAAATCATACAATGAAGTTATGATTTTTTTCAAAAGGATTTCTTCTTGTCTTTTTACGGGCGCTTAAAAATTTTTTCATGTAAAGTTTCTCAAAATTGAGTTTCAGATGTAGAAAGAAATATCAGAAAATTTTTGCTGCAACAGGCTCTTAATGATGCTTTCCTAGCTGCATTTAAGTGAAAATTTATGTTTTGGTAAATTCTCATTTGATGTGAAAAAAGCCTTCCTTTTCTTTATCAACACTATTTCATTCATAATTTTTATTTTTCTAAAATCTAATCTGTGTATTTTAAAATTGCATTTAGATTAAAGCACGGCAGGTGCAATTGTAGAATTTCAGATCAAAAATTTCTGCTGAGAATATGTTTGGTGACTAATATAGAATTTTGTCGATAGGTCAATAGATTACAAGATTTTTACATAGATTGATAAATTTTTTTGAAAACTTCTGTCAACAGATATTAATAGAATCGAAATGAAAACTCTTCATTTTCTTTATATACATAAATTATATAAGTTGGGAGCCTGAAAATACTAAGAGAAAGTTAGATTCAACAAAGATTTTGTGTTTCTTATATAAGAATAAAACAGAAAAATGTTCTTAAGGTTCTATTGACATAGTCTGTCTCAATGTCTTTAGTAATGCTTTACTTATTTTAAATATAAGCTGAGAAAATAAATTTCTTATCTGAAAAAGCTTTATTTCACATTAAGTATCTAAAAGGATCTTATCTTCATCATTATCATAAATTTTCTGCTTCTCATATCAACCTACTTACAGTAATATGAGCACCGAGTCTTTATTGTGAGACCACATATTAGGAGACTTTCCATACAAGACTAACGGCCATCCCTTAGCTGTGTGAACTGTCCATAGAAAATGAATAGGTGTTATAATGATTTTTTCATTAACAGTTTAAAGTGAGTTTGGTGATTTATCATTCTTTCTCCAAATGGTAATTAAGAAATTAACATATCCCCTAATTGGATTAATCAGCATTTAGCACTTTGCAACAGTCAACAAAAAACTAGTTTCGGTTAATGACACACAACTATTTCATGGCCCTGTATTTAGATTTAATTATCTTTTGACTCTTGGCTCTCCACAAGATTTTGTGATTTCAACCAGTTCTTAGTTTGTTAACCATCTTGTTTGTTCATTAATTCTTATCATTTGTTTATAAAAACTTTAAATTATCATGTAATGTTTTTGTTTTCTACTTTATTTTGGCTGCAATTTTGAAATTTTTATGTTGACATGCAACCAGGAACATTTTTTAGAAAAAGTGTTCCTGGTTATTTTGACAGTGGGGTTTCAGTGGAAATGAAAATTATGATGGTTAATCTGAAAAAATTTACAGGGTTGTTAGAGGGATATTTCTAACAATGATAAAATTTTTTACTACCCTGAATAAATGCATTCCTTACCTTAAGAAGTTCACAAACTTTATAGACAGGTTCCGGTTCCTTTCTAAAAATAGATGTTTCTATTTGTTTCATATGATTATCTTAGCTAAATATTTTCTTTAACAGCCCACTGAGTTTATCTATATAAATAGTTGCTATTTTTTAAAACTGTTTGGAGCTTCAGTTCTTTATTATGATTAATTCAAAAAAAAAAAAGTTAATTTCTTAAGTGATAAAAAAATAATAAATAGTATATAGTAATAAAAAGCAAGGGTAGAAACTTGAAAAAAATTGTGTTTAAAATGTCATATTTTTCATCAGATTACATTTAATATTTTGCACATTTAGATATTTGTTTTTTATCTCTTTGATCTATGTTCATAATGACAGCAGGTCCTTATCTCTTTTCTTTGAAATACCTTTTTTCTTTTGGAAAGCTTATTATACAATAAAATAATAACATTGTTATTTGATATTTAGATGTAATGACTTATGAACCATTTTTTATAATCCCTGTGTGGCCATTTTCTTTGAAGTGTTTTTATTTATTTGTGATTAGTTAGTTGGTCACAAGATCAAAATTTCTCTCAGTTAAATCAGTGGTTTCAATTTG
Source organism: Euphysa ruthae (assembly GCA_035046665.1). NCBI lineage: Eukaryota > Metazoa > Cnidaria > Hydrozoa > Anthoathecata > Corymorphidae > Euphysa > Euphysa ruthae. Next base: position 401 of record JAUZNK010093002.1, on the reverse strand, counting down.
CATTTTCATTACATAGTTCGAGATCAAAATCTTGTTGAACTAACTGCTCATTTGTGATTAGTAGATTTTTTGTTTTTTGATTGTATTTATGTGTTTGAATTATGGACACTTCATGATAATATGGAATGTGACCTAACATGTAGCCAAGTCCAAATGTATATTTTTTTGTTTGTGTAGGTAATTAAAATAATTATTTTTTGAGATTAAAAACTTCAAAGGTTTTTAAATAAATTTCTAATTAAAAAAACAGAAACTGAAAATAAAAAAACTGGACAAAACAAAGATATAAATGTATATTATAAATTATAAATAAATATAAATTGACTTTATTATTAAGATATTAAAATGGAAAAAAGATAAACAAATTAACAAATAAAAATAGAGCTATAAAACATATATAT
>JAUZNK010092991.1:0-12371 GCA_035046665.1 Euphysa ruthae | reverse complement strand
TTTAAATATTAATCTGGCTGAAGTTGAGACAGGGATAAAATTTTATTACTATAAAATACGAGGATAAAAAAGGAAATGTGATGTCTTCAACACATACTAACTGAGATATTTTTTGGAATAAACAAAAAAATAAGAAATTTAAAATTCTCAGCTGTTAAATCATACATACTTCATTTCCATATTAACAAAATAGTAGTGAGAGAAAAAAGACATTGATAATAAAAAATAAATAAGCTAGACACATGCAACACATGCTAACTGAGATATTTGTTTTACTACTAAATTAATAAATATCAACTTGAACCACACCATAATTGTTTTTTTTTTAAATTTTTATTTAATTTCTCTTGCCTATACTTTTATTTAAAATTATTTCTCATTTCTCGGAAGTATGATTTGTTTAAACAATATGAACTGGGAAAGAATTTTTGGGCATTTGATGGACAATAATTTTTTGAGGGTCATTGTGTTTCTCTTTTCTTTTGTTTTTATTTTATTCTGTTTTGTTTTATTCTTTTGTACATGACCAAAATTGCTGGATGAGTTCTTGTTAAGCATAAACAATTTATTCCAAATTGCTAGTGAAAACTAGCATCACAATTCAATTTAGCACATAAATAATAATTTTGTTTTAATCAATTTTTTATGGAATATATGGAAGCAGAGGCATTACAAATGTATAAAATATACGACAAGCAGTTCACTATTTAAATTATAGTGACTTTTTGAAATTAAGGCTGAGCCTTGACATCTTGTTTGTACTGGTCCATAGCGACATTTGGGCAAACATAAAAGACTGATAGGAAGCCAGTCTGGGATTCTGGTAATAATGCGATCCCAATCCTCACCACTTAACCATGCCAAAAAAGAAAATTTTGGAACATTGAATTTATTGTTTTAAATGCAAAAACTTGCGAATTTTTAATTTTTGTTAAAGTATAAGAATGCATACATTGTTTAGCAAATATCATGTTTCATTAGGTGATAGAAATGCAGAATAGAAGAAATGAAATGATTCAAGAGAACGAAACAATTGCAAGTAAATAAGATTTTTATTTTAAATAATTAAAACGTGCCTAAAATTTTAATTTTTGCTTTGTTCATGCAAAATTGATTACCTGATAGTTACAATTTACTGCATAAACTCTGTGATTGATAATTTATGAGAATGCTGGTTCTGGTAGAAGGTTATTATGTAATATGATACTTATTTAGATTTTTAAAGGAGATGAAATACTGGTAAAAGGTTGGAGGAAATAAAATTCTGAAGTTAGATTATTGACGAAATACAGTCTTGAAATTACTTTTAAGTAAAATATGTTTGTTTTGTATTTAATGTGTGTTGTATGTGATACGCCTATTTCTATTCACATAGCTTAGTTATTTACTCTTTTTAATGATTAATTTGAAAAACTGCACAAAGTGGGTGTTTATCTTATGGTGTATGCTTCATCATAGAAATGAAATTGCAGTATTTATGTTTGGCTATATGAAAAAAAAATATGTACAATTTTTACGATACCGATATTCCAATTTGTAAAATTTAAATTGATATTTACTCTGATGGTTTTGTTTTATACAAGTTTATCTGACATGGATAGCAATGGTGAATGAGTAAAAATTAATATTGCCATAAATATTTTTTTATAATCATTTTTAGAAAAAAATCTCGCATTTGAGCCTATTCTTGAAGGTATGAAGGGCGATTTAAAAGAACTTTCTGAGGAATGTGATGACTTGTACCATAAATTTCAAGGAAAATCTCAAAGACAGGAGGAGCTTTCTCAGGTAAAAGCTATGTTTAAAATTCAATTAAAAATTTAGCTGTCAGTTTGAACCTGAAGATTTATAAAACAGTATAGCCCTTTTTTTATTCTATATGGATTAAAAATATCTTTTATTGTATATTCCATGGATTTAAATCCTTTACTCAAGTTTATCATTACCACCAATGTCACCTTCACCACCTAACGTCAAACTAATACCATTCTACTTACGCTAATATAACAACCATAACCAAGTGAACTGACCCCACCAGACACCAAACTGGTATTTTCCATGTTCCATAGTCAATACATAGATATTATCTACTATTGTTTAACCTTTGCTGGCAGGCCTAAACACTCCAAAGAATAAAAATTATTTGGTTTTAAAGAAAAATTAATTTTGTTATTTTGACCATCATGAAATCTTTTTCAATAATTTTGTCATAAAAGTTTTTATTTTTCTATTTGTCCAAAAAAGCTAAATTTCTGTTCATTTAAATTTTTTACGTTGAAGTTATTTTTGAGTAAGTATTAAGTATCTATTTTTTTTTTTTTTTTTAGATGTTTGAGTTAGGTAACATCACCACAAATTTAAGAATTAGCGTTTTACAATGCGAAGAAGACTCTGAAAAGATTGCTGATAGTTTTCTCTCTGGTATGAAAATTCTAATGTTATTATTCTTCTGTTGTCAGAAAATAGTCTGTATTATTGAAGTGTTTATCAAAAAAATGGTGTATTTGTAGTTAAGTAACAAAGGTTTCAAGCATACATTTAAGCCTTGGATTACCAAATGTATCTTCAAATCCTTGAAAAAAACATAGTAATCTGCATAGTAGATATTTAAAAGCTAGAAATTATCAAAATAAACAATTGTTATTTCATAGATTGAAAATCTATAGAAGCATGATAGATACATTAATTAGGAAAAGTAAATAAATTTACTTTAACAAATATTTTTCTGATAACGTGAAAAGCTTTCATCAAACATGGAAACAAATTCAGGACATCCTTCAAACGGAAAATAAATCAGACTCTGTATTCTCGTTAAAGGAACTTCTGTGACTGACCCTACCCATATTGCAAATTTACAAAATCCAAACATTCAGAATTTCTTGAAACTGAAATATCCATACTTACTTCAAACTTAAATAGAGGGAAAGTTTCTGACCCTAATAGTATACCAACTTATATTTTTAAGGATCTAAGCGGCAAAGTTTCAATTATTGTAGCAAAACTATTCAATTTATCTTTTTCAAGTGTTGTATTCCCAGATATATTAAAAACATCCTCTGTTCTGTCTTTGTTTAAAAAAAGATTCTAAATTGAGCTGTGACAATTATAAACCTATATCTAACCTATATCAAACATTAGCAAGGTACTTGAGAAACTTACGTCTAAAAGATTATATAGTTTCTTGGATATATATAACTGTCTCACTGATCTTCATTTTCACTTTCGAGCTAAACATTCGACTTCTCATTCCCTTATTAGCATAACTGAAAAAATACGAGATGCTCTCGATAATGACATTTTCAATTGTGGTATTTATTTAAAAAAAGCATTTGACACTGTAGATCATCTTATCTTAATTGCAAAATTGGAGAATTATGGTGCACACAATATGCCCAAAAATTTGTTTTCCTCTTACACGACCATAAACAATTTTTATCATTTAACAGTTTTAAATCTTCAATTAACTATACTCAAAATGAGCTTCCCCAACACTCAGTTTTAGTTCCCCTTTTGTTTTTAATATATATTAATGATTTAAAACTTTCTGTTAAAAATTATATTTTGCATCACTTTGCTGATGACAAAAACTTCTTATGTTAATAAATCAATTAAAATCTTTTGTAAAAAGATAAATTATGATCTTAAGGGTATTACTAATCGGCTTAACGCCAACTGTATTTCTCTGAATATATGAAAAACTGAATTCATAATTTTTCGTAAACCTAGTAAATTAGCAGACTGCGAATCTTTACAAAATAAGTTAAATGGAAAAAAAAATTTGTCCTTTAACTCTTCAACTCTTATAAAATATCTCGGAGATTTGATTATCATGGAAATCTCATACTAATGAACTGATTTAAAAATTAAACAGATCAAACAAGATGTTTCTTAAAACAGGTCATTATGTTGATAGTAGTACTATTCGTTCACTTTATTTTGCTTTATTCTCACCTCATATGAGTTACTGTTATCAGATTTGGGGTCAAAGTGATAGGCGATATTTAAATAACATTTTATTGCTTCAACATTCTGCATTAAGAATCATTAACTTTATGCCGTTTTGTTCTGACGTTTCTTTGAGTTTCATAGCTAAACCCAATTTAAAAGACTAGTTTTTAAAGTTGTTTGTACTCAATAATCTATTAATCAAAGTTTGTTGCATTATGTCATCAAAATTATATGGCTTTTCCCGATTTGGAAAAAAAAGTAAAAAACTGAAGTCACTCCCTTTGATCAGCTCTTGCTTTATGAGTGAATCCCTCTTATTAACCAATTTCTTATCAAATGATTGTCTTAGTATTTATATCAACAAATAATTTTTCTAATATTTAAACAAAATTATAAATGTTTATTTATTGGTTAAATAGGAAAATATAATAATAGTAATAATAGTCCAAAAATTCCTCTGTTCACCGATCTTGTACATGTTTCAAATATATTGTTAGTGTTTGATTCTTTGTCGTTTAGTCTACCAAATTCAATTAAAGATTTCTTTTATAGTAAAGATACCCACACCTACAATACTCATGGTAATAAAGCCAATAAACTAGTCCTGCCAAAATTTGAAAGTACGAAATATGGTAAAAACGCAATAAAAATCAGTGCATCACTGAATGGAATAAATCTATCAATGAAATAAATGGTATTTTTAAGTTCAAATATACAAACTCTCTTAATTATAAAAATATTTTCGATTTAGATAGAAATCAATTTAAAATTGTTCATAAACAAATATATATAGTAAAATAATAAATTAGCAACAACTATTTGTCCTTTTACAGCTTGCTTTTAATTAACTAGGTATTTACTAATACTTTTGGTCAGCTCTTGCTATATGATTGACTCCCTTCAAATTAACCTAATGTTAAGTCACCAACTATTCTAAAAAAAATTTATAGTTCATTCTATATTGTTATAAAAAACTATATTGTATTTTTTATTTGGTTAATTTGGAAAATATATTTATCTTGTAAATGTATAAAAAATGACTTACTAAATTTTGACGCAAATTTCTCCGATATAATCAAACCTTTTTGGTAGTTGTTTTAGTCAAAACATTGATTTTATTAAAAACAAACATACTTGTATAACTATGCCTTAAATATGGTACATTAGCCAGTAAACTTATATGAGGCAATGACCCATAACAGTCATATCCAAAGGATATTTGTGGACATGAAGAAAAAAAATGCTATATTTTTAAAAATTGTCTCTGCTAAAAAAAATATATATGTATGCTAAAATAAATTCTTATAGAAATCTATTGAAATTCCCCATTGATTATTTTTTTTTGCTTGTAACTAAAATCTTTTTAATTTTTTTGATTTCAGGAAATTTACCTATTGATGAATTTCTTAGTAGTTTCATGGAAAAAAGAAAGGTTTGCTTTCATGTTTTTGTTAACTATTGATTATCATTGTGTCAGAATATTTGGCTTGTGCTGACACTAAATAACACTAAAATAAATTATGAAGTAAATTTTCTTTTTCATTGACCTAGAAAGCTAAAAAAAAATAAAATTTATTTCAAACAATTTCCGCAATTTTTATGGATTGAATAAAATTTGGTATATTCTTTATGAGAAGTTTACAGATGATCAAAAATTGATTGTAGGGTTTTTTAGCAATTGGTCAATCGTGAAAGAAATCATGCATTTTGACTAAAATTTTTGAAATTTCAAACAATTCTAGTTTTATATATTAGAAATCAAAAACCGATGAGAGCCTAAGTCAAAAACAATTTTGGCCAATTTTGCAGACCAGACAGATTTTGATGACGTCAATTTTGGAAAAAAAAATTACAACTAGCTTGATTATTTATTTTTCTATTTTTAAATATATTACATATAATATACAATGTAAACCTTTAAAATAGGTCAGGATGGTGTAGTTCAGAATTTAGTGGGTAAACACTTTTACTACCTAACTTCGTTACAGTTTTGGTAACCAATGTATAAAGAATATTTTATTCCTCCTGGAATGAATTTCCTACCTTTCTAAACTCATTGGTCAGTGCTTTTACATCTGTTTAAACTTCTTCTCAAAAGTTGTTGTGATGTTGAGTCGTATTGGTGTCCATATTATTTCTTTCAAACGTAACAATTATTAGCATGATTTCCAGACCAGATATCATCCACTTGGACAATGCAGGAATGTAGAAGATTCCAATAGGGCCCCATCGCATTGAATCATTTTGTTGTTTTTTTTTTTCGTGCACATGTTCATCAGATATCCTTGAAAATATTTCTTTTGTCTTTTGAATGGTGAATCTTCCATTGTTAAACTGTTTATAAATATAAGGGTGCTGCAGTGTTAAACAATGTTAAATGTCTGAACAATCACTGGTAGCCAAAGCATATGCGCTTTGCACAAGTAATAATTATTCAAGCAAGATTTACGAGTACTCGAACTGAGGGTATTTCTTCCGGTGTTCTAAACCCAATCATCAAACTCCATTTCTTCCGATTAGTCTGCTGCTTTTTTGATAGCGTAGAACAGAATCTTATCTTAACTTGATGAACATACCAAGTTTTCTTTTCATGTTTTGTAAATATTGCTTCAGCAGATCTCAGTGTTCGGATTTTTGGTTTTACAATTATGTCTGTTCATTCACTTCCTTGTCACCAGTTTCCTACAGATTTAAGAAAAATATTTAAGAAAAATATTAGTTGGAAACATACTTCTGAAAATATCTGTATAAAATTGAAATCATTCAAATTAAAGTATGCTAGTGTATTATAATATGAAAATAAGAGAAGTTTATTATTTACATATGCCATCAACATGAAAATTGCTAATTATTGTAAAGCATTTTTTTTTTTTTTTTTTAGTCCTTATTTATGTTTTGGGTTGGGCAGAGAGAGAGAAAAATCTGATACAAATACATAAATAAATTACTAAATAGCCAACATCACCATTTCAAGATGTAACCCGCCCATCGTGACATCAAACTTATCTTCACTAAACGTAGTTTATTTCCACTGAACTTGTTTGAGTAATGTGTAAACGGGTTGATCTCCAGTTATCACTGGCACTTGATGAGTATTAATATCTTTAACCCTTTTTCTTCTCACTTTCATACAATGTTACACCATAGCCGCAGAATTGATGCTTTCATTGATCAATGGAAGAAGAACAGAAGTTGTAGGAGTAGAATGTGTTGTTAAAACGGATGAAGTTTCTTGATAATATGCTGACCAATAAAATGGTAACGATTGTTTTGACTTTCCATGGTTCACATTGTCAATAAACTTTAACCACTCAAGGCTTCTATTAAATGAATTATGTACATTGATTCTTACGTATTTTTTATAGGGACCTCGCTTTTTCAAAAAGGAACTGGTGCTATATTTGTAAAATATAAAGCCAATTCTACACTGATTTTTTAAAACTGTTGATGGTTAGATAGATCGTAAATAATTGAAATTGGTTGTTCATCGTTAATATCTTTATGTAAATAATCAAATACTGGTACTGTGGAAATGGTTCTTTGATGTACTAGGAGTTGAGTTTTGATCAATATTGTCAATAGCTTCTGTTGTAAATTTATCATTGACAAGTATCTTTTAACTAGTTGATTTTTCAAACTAATTCCTGCATTTCGTACATAAACCCACCGAAGAGAAATTTTTGATTATTCGCTTCATTTGTGCTTCAGCACGTAGCATTAAAGCAATATACACTGGAACAGCTGTTTCCTGTGACAATTTATGTCAGGTATTTAAGACATTACCTTCTCTTTGTTTTTTAATTGAGTTGAATTTAATGAGTTGTGCAGTAATGTCTTGTTTTTTTGTTTGTTAAAAATATATATTTGTACCTACGAGAAGCATTTGTACAAGCATGATGGGAGCTGACTTCAGTTGACTTTCTTTATCAAATTTCCCATCAACACTTTTTTTTCTCAATATATCAAAACAGTAAATGCTTATATAACAAATTATTTGTAGCAACAAAAGAAAAAAAAACATTAGTTGAAAAAATTCCAATGAAGAAAACTGACTTGCTAATTGTTATGTTTTCCAAAGGTGTATTAGAAAAATTGGTTAGCGGTATAATTATAACAGAAAGATAAAGTAAAGTAACAGAAAAATAATTTATTTATTGTAAATTATTTTTTCCAGCAAATTTTATTAGCATGCTTCATTAGGATAATTCGAATTGTTTTTAATATTTTCCATATTATCCATGCTATATATTTTCGGTAAATTACCTCCTGTAACCAATAAAATATTTTAAAACAATTATTTTAGACTTATAATCAAATTATAATCCATTTTAAATTACGCGAGTAACATGTTTTAAAAAGAAGGCCATGTTTAATCCGATGATTGAAATATGTGACGGTGAAACCCAAACCATTTACAGGTACTGGGACATTTTTCAAGTTGGGATCTCATCAGTTTTTGACACCTAATATGATATGCTTTAACCATGTAATGTTTTTATGTTAGGCAAAATGCACTGTCAGTCTATTTTTGGCACTAACAAACCCCACTATGATGGTTGATAGGATTAAATATTATGGATTTTTTTTTGGAATTGGAGCGAAATCATCAAATCTGCAAAATTTAACTGCCTCAAAAGCATCCCATGGTCAAAAAATTTTCTTGCATTGTGTAGATTTTAAAATAGCATGAAAAATGTCTCACAAGAAGAGTTTTTTCACATCTGTAATTTATATTCTTTAGTTATGTCACATGAGAAGAGCAAAAGAAGAAAAATTAAAATCGATAGTCGTGAACCAATGAAACTTTTTCCAAGTTAATTTTGTAGTGTTGAGGAATATCTTTCTAGCTGTTAGATCAACAGAAGCATGGGGCTGGAGTTAATAATATTAAGCAACTTGCCATTGTAAACTGTAATTAAATACAAATAGTGCATTGGATAACAAGTGTCTATAATCAAGATTATATTTCTTGTAAAATATTTCTCTAAATACTTTGTTTCGGCTTTTCATATAGATTACAAATGTAAATGTCATAAATTTTGCCACAATACAAATATGGCATATAATAGTATAGCAATATAATCTAACAACAGTTTGATTTTTAATTAATGCAATATTTTTTCTAATTTGCTTTGTGTGACACTGCTTTAGAGGTCTATCATTTTGTGTTTGGTTTCTTGTGTACCCTTTGCAAAGCTGGTATAGTGCTATGTTCTCATCCATAATTGTCCTTTTGTTTGTCTGCTCATTTTTTTTAATAGTGTTAAATATTTTCTGTTTTTGAAGTATTTTAAATAAATACGCTTGAAATATTAAAAAATATGGTTGTTTTTTGGTGCTAGTCATGAATGTATGTGCAAATTTGATGACATAATGTCTGTTATATCTGTTGTTTTGTTTATCTGTTAAGTCTAATATATTTATTTCATATAAATATTGTAATTCATGGACTTTCAATCATTGTATTATATCTAAAGCTTGTTTTTAGTGCTTTTTCTGATTTGATTTAAAGTAATCGAAATGAGTTTGAATTTATGTTACCCTGAAATCTTAGGTTACATTGAGAAGACATTTATACATTCAAACGAACCTGGAATGCTAATCTCCAATAACATTCATAAAATTAACAAATATCTACAGCTACACCTTGTTGACTGTTGCCTTTAATTAAGAGCTGCTGAAAAAATAGAGAAAATATATCACGCCATATAAATTCTTAGAACCTCTTAAGACTTGGAAAAAAAAGATTATTGTACCAAGTAGGCTATGTAAAATCTGTCTGCATCAGAAATTTACCAATCTAAACGAGATTTTGTATTAATTAGACGGTGGAAATAGACGCTAGTTTAAACGTACTCGCACGGCCATTAACTGTCTGTCAGCAATTTAAAAATAATTTCACGATGTTTTAAACGCAAGAATGCAAATTTGGCATGAGTTGAATATTCTGAGTGATATTGATAAAAAATTTCATACATAACTATTGTGCTTGCTTTGAATCTTTGGAGTTTATTATTAACATATTTTAATTAAGTTGACCTAAAAGACATGCTCTGGTCTTTGAAATGTGCTGTTATCTGTGATATTTAATTTTTAGTCCAGTATAAGCTAAGTTGTGAAATGATCTATTAATTGTACACCTATGATTTACTCTGTTGAATGTTAACAGCACATCCCTAGACACAATTTTTTCTAACATTTTTATCAGTAACATACACATGCTATTGTCAGATTTCATATGTCTGTATTGTCTCAAGGCCCTACTTGGGCTTACCCTTTATTCCAACTTAGGCACTTATTGTGGGAAAATTTTAGTCATATGCTCAAAGAATGCAAAAAATTTTACCTGGCTTCATTATAAGGGATTTTATATTATTTATATTGTGTTATATGTGTTTTTTATATTTCTTTTAATTCTTATTTCTGTAAAATGCAATACCATATAGCAAAGATTAATTGATCTCTGCTTTTGCAGCAAAATGCAAAATGAACCACACTTTATTTTCTATGATAAAAACCAATTTGCGAGAATTTTTACTTAAATTTAAAATTTTATTTAAATCTGCTTGATATTTATTTTTTTCTTAGCATAAATAATATTTAATATATTTATTTTGTATATAACAGTATAATTATTTAATTTTTTGAATTTAAAATTTTTTTTTATTTTTTTCTGCCAATTGATATCCATTACAACCAAGTTTAACTACTACTAATAAGCTTTAAATGAAAATGTTAAAATGTTAGTACTTTGAGGAAATAATCATTTTCTATCAGGTCTGCTTATGATTTGTCTAAGGAGGCAATGAACGCATTTTTTTTATTTAAAGAAATTTTTCTGTATTTCGATCAGGCTTAAAGATATGTATTTTCTATTTATTTATTTATTTTTTTTTTTGTTTGAAGATAAATGAGTGGAATAGAATTGAATTGTTTGAGTAACTCATCTCAACTACACTGAAATAATTTTATACATTGGAACAAGTATTTTACTTAATGCTTTGTAGGTTTTACCAAATCTTTGCACAAGTTTTTTTTTTTTTTTTTTTTCAATTACGTTATAGATCCTAATTATGTTGAACTATATTATTGTTACTGTTTTAATTTTAATTTAAATAAAAATTTGAGAAGCTTGCGTTATCACCTGAAGCATTCCAGACATCTTTTCCTCAAAATTTTGAATCAAGTGAAAATTGTGTACATATGTGGCAATTTCCAAACAGTTACCATGACAGTGTTTGATGCCAACATCCTTTACTAATGCTAAATTTTATAAAGAACTAATTCACCACCTGCAAAAGAACTTTATAGAAAGAAATTTTTGCAAAAAAATTCAAAAAATAAATTGAAATTCTTACAAACTTTTTGTAAAAGAATTTTGATAATGATTGCGCTGCCTAGTAAAATAGATAAGGATGTGTCCTATAGTTCTTCACCTTTTTATCTTAATCAAGTATGAGATGGCTAAATTTTTTTTCTTGCTCAATCTTCTTACATCTAGTGACTTTGGTGCCAAGTATTCTTTTAGTTTAACTGAGAAAATTCATAGTGATGATTCTTATATAATGCTTGTTTTTTTCTTTATATGACATCAGGGTAAGTTGCTTGAATTAACAGTTATCAATATTTATAAAAGATTTATTTTATATAAATAATTAATGGTACCATGTTTCTAGAGCCAAAGTGTTGTTAATGGAGTTATTATTTTTAATAAATCAATGTTGAATTTTGATGTATTTACATTTGTTGATATGTTTTGTACTCATGAAATAGCCTAGTTTTGTCAAAAAATCATTTTCTCGAAAATAACTCTGATCAAGCATCTTTTGCTTTATATTGGCACCTTTTATACTCATTTCCTATGTCCTAAATGGTTAATATTTTTTCTGGAGTTTATGTTATCCTCTCAAAAATGTTTTTTTTTTTCTTTTTTTTTTTCTTTTTTTTTTTAATCAAATAACACTTTTCATTTTTTTTATTTAACTCATTCAACACAGCAAACTGTGAGCGGCTCGTAATTGTTTGTACTCACACACAGAGCTGCTTAGAGCAGCTTTTAGCGTAACTTTTTTTATTTGATAAATACTCTAGTGTAAAGGTCTCCTTGTGTCAGCTTATTTACGGACCTATTTGATAGAAATATGTATTTATACGTATAATATTTTGATTTGCCTCCATGTATGCAATGTAATTGTTTTTAAATTGGAAGGATGCTCTTCTGGTATGTCTTTGAAAACCTAATTACCTAATTACCTAATTAAAAATGGCATTTGCAAAGATAAAGCTGTTCATAAAATTTTAAAGTGTCTGGAGGATGACAAGGGCGGACATATAAACAGTGACAGAGAGTCTGTACCTCTACTGACTCTGAATCTGGACAGAAATTGGACCATGTTCAAGAAGAAAGTAATTTGGATGATGAT
>JAUZNK010092980.1:0-12372 GCA_035046665.1 Euphysa ruthae | reverse complement strand
TATATATACATAATAGACATATATTGCATATAAAGAGTACTTATAGTACATAGTAGATACACATAATACATATACATAACACATAATACATATACATAATAGAGATACAGATAGAGTCACATACCTGACTAAGAAACTTCTAGAACTATGCGAATCAATTGTAAAAAAGTAATGACAACAAAACTCTAGTATTACATAAAATCATTAAACTTAAAAAATTAGAATTTATATGTTGAGAGTACTAGATACCGTATAAGAGCAGAAATTAGTATAAATATAAATAAGACAAAGTATAATGGTCTAACAAATATAATTCTATGCCGCTCAGTGATGTTATTGGATTTATTTCCACATAAAACTGCAAAAACATCAAGATTACAAACATTCAAATGCAACATGAAGTTTTTTAATAATTTTATTTCATGGTTATTTAATTTTTTTTTTTATTAAACTGAACCTTAATCAGCCTGGTAAGATTTCCGAAAATGTCAGTATTTTAATATTGGAGCTGTTAATGTCAACTGGAACTTTTGCTAATATGCATTTTCAAGGTATAATGACGATACCAGATGTATTTTCATTGTACCTACAGCCGGACGTTTAATTTAGAATATTAAACGTCCGGCAAAGCGGATGTTTAATTTAAAATATCAAATTTCAGGTCAGCCGGATGTTTTATTACTTAAACAGAAGCAAATTTACATTAATCCGACTGGTTCAAATTCACATTATCATTTTGTTGGTTCCATAGTTTATTTGTTGTACCAGACGGAACTTTAACTAATATATTTTATAGATCAGATTGGTTATAATGCCACAAATGCTTTGTCACTTGTGCATTCTTACAGCTCTGTCAAATCAGACGGTAATTTTGCTAATAATCCAGCTGGTTCAAAATCTAAAAATACGAAAAATATGATTATTTAATTATTTTTTGTTAGTCTGAATCTTAGAATGATGTACTTTATAAATCCGGCTGGTAAACTTTTTTAAGTACTCCAATATACTTTAAAGCATCTTATAATTTAATTTTACTCTGGGTGTCCAAAATGAGTGCAACTGGCCTGGAAGTATACATACTTGTGGAGTGTAGGTATAATATTAGTATACTTTTTTAAAGACTCCAATATACATTAAAGTATGTTTTCAGTATGAAATAAGTACACTTAAAGAATATGGGTGAGGGCAGGGGTCCATTTTAATCTGAATAACATATATTTTTTGTTATCTCTCGGTTTACGGATTCTTTTGAAATATAAAATGCTGTGTTTAGTTCTTTTAAAAGTCCAATTTTGGTTAGATAAATAAGTTTTCTGCTTCTAACAGGCTAGTTTGTTAAATAATTCTGTTTTTTGATTTTTGTCAAGAAATCATTTCTGGTGTCTCTAGATACTTTAAACTATGTTCAAAATATTTTTTCTGTCGAGTTTTATGGTTAATTTGCTTGGGCTTATTGGGCATTTTGCAAAAATTTTTCTAACTCATACCTAGGTTACTGATATTTGTCCGATTTGGTTGAAAATTTTTTCAATTTTCTTTAAATTATCAGTTGTCCTAAACTCTTTATCATATTTGTTAATACCAGGCCTAAATATGTTCATTTCAATCTTTCTTTAAACTTACACTTGTTATAAACTCTTCTTCTTTTATATATTTTGCAACTAGTTTCGGAAAATTTTTACCAAAGATTAAATCTCTTTGCCATACCTGAAGAAAATGTGTTGCAACACTTTTGTTTTATAGCATCTGAACATTTTTGTAATTGTTTTATATCAACTTAATTACTATAAATAAGGATTAGTAATACCAAGTTAATATTTTATAGCATTTTATATATTTTTTATTATGTAAAATGCTAATACTTAAAACAGATGCTAAGACAACATGGCAGTGTGGTTAACTAACAACTATGTTAAAGTTTTCATCTTTTTACATTAAAAAACTAACAAATCATTCATTAAAAGTGAAAAAAACTTTAAAAAATAATTCTTGATAACAAAATAAAACTAAAATATTTTTTTAAACAAATGAGCAGCAAGAATGAATAGTTATATGTTTATAAATGTATTAATTATGCAGCTGGAGCTTATTTGGCAACAAGTAAAAAAATCTCTATAGTAAGGAAGGTTTTTTTTTTGGGCAAAATTCAAGCCAAATTTTGTCTGGCCTTCCCATTTCGTTATTAATATTATTTGAATAATAGAGAATAATTCAATTCACACAATAAGATATGATATTTTTGTTGTTAATTGCCAAATCGAAATTATTTTCAATACTGTCCACAGAGAATCTTATTTAAACGTTTAACAAAAGAATCTTTAATATTCCATTTGAACGTAAAGATCATTTGTTTTGATATTTAATTTCTTGTCTTTAAAGGACTTGTCTAAGGGGGGTGTATAAACTGTAAGTTTTAATTCATTTTAAATTGAAATATATTTTTAATTAAAAACAATGTTTATTCCACCATTAATTTTTTTTTTGTATAAACTATTCCAATAGATCAAAACCAAATCAAAAGTAATTTCATTACTGTCAAAAGAAAATTTATGTGAGTTATATTAATCACTGGTAGCATGAAAAAATTTGTTCTTTGTTGAGCTCTGTTGCAGTTTTCTTTTATAATCAATGACCATATACATTTGCCATGCTTTCGCACACCTTTATATATTGATAGTAATTCTGGCAACTAGAAATTTTTATACAAAGATTAAAGACAGCAGAATGGCCTGGAAAATTAAAATTTCAACTATTTTTTTGCCTCAGTCAAGCATGCAAAAATGTTTTCATAACATTGCATTAAAGTTTATGAAAAACACAAATTAAAAACTTCAGGTTGTGCCAGCTATAGTTGGTTATATTTAGTTTTATTTAGAAAGAAAATTGGTCATGTTTATGTTTTTGTATATGTAACATAAAAAGTAATGGCTGTATGTATATTGTTCTCTTGAATGCTGATTTTGATTGGAATTTTTTTATTATTGATAATCAGTTAAATCAAACAGTTTACACAGTTTTATATTGACATTAAAAAAAGTTTTTTGCTAATTTGCTTGAAAAAAAATAACTTAATGCATTTTAGAATTTTGCATTTTAATTATTTATACAGGCCGGCATCTCTTGGCTTATATGATAAAAGTTATTAATTAGTTAATTTTATTTTTGAGACTTATAAATTATTTTGGGCTGTTTATTTTAAAAATTTAATAACTCCATCAAATTCTGGCAATCAGGTTATGTTTTCTCGAAATGCAACACTTTGAAAATTTTCTCGTTTTGCAAAATAATGCTTAAAATCTGTTAATTTTTTATTTTACATCTGGTTGTGATTTCCGACCCTATTTGAATTTTATGTCAGAATTTTTTTTTTTTTTTTTTTTTTTTGAATTGGGGAATATGTGAATTTTTTCTGATGAATATTTTTATTGAAATTCTTTTTCAGTTTTATTGTTATAGTTATTCAAGGACTTTTATGCGCACTTGAACTTATGAAAGGTACCAATATTTTATGGTTTTTCCAACTTGATAAGTTGAAATTTATTAATAGCAATAAAATAAACATCTAAATTTACTATAACTGCTTGTCAGCCTTACTAACTGTATGAAAATTTGGTTTTTGAGATTTGTTTTTTCTTTCACATTTAAAATTTTTTTGATCTAGCTCTTTAGTGTACAGTTACGAAATAACAATTTTTATAGTTATGCATTCAGTTTTAATAACGGGAGCTAATCGAGGCATTGGATTTGGTTTTGTTCAACAACTTACTAGCAGAGCAGAAGTGATATTTGCTTGTTGTAGAAATCCAGGAACTGCACAAGTAAGAAATTTGTCTATATGAATATTTTAAAAACACATGTATGTAATCATTTTATTTTTAAATAAAATGCTAGAGGCAAAGTAAGAAGCTGGGCTCTCTGCGCTAGTATGAAATGGAATGAGAAGGTGAAGGAAATTGTAGCCGATTTTAAAATTTTATAGAGTATTGTTTTAAGTGCTTGACCTTACAATTATGGCTCAAATGTCTATTGTTTTGTCCTTGAAGAAAAAGTTTGTATCATTCACGTCAAACCGTAAAGTTTGCTTATTAACCAAACCAAATTAATCATTAAGTGAAGCCATTGAAACAAACAATATTTACCATATATGAATTTTTATCATAGACTTTTTAAAGTGTTTATAACCACATTTAAAGCTATTTATACACTTTCAGTTACAGCAATTATGCCATTTCTTTATGCAGCATTGTCAAGTTAAGGAATTGAAATAAATACGTCATGATCATAAACAAAATCTGTTGATATTAATTTATAAAATAATCCTGCTTGTTGTAATTGAAGATTAGTTTTTCTTTAGGAGCTGAAGCAGCATGCAGATAAACATTCTAATGTCAAAATCATTCAACTAGGTAAGCATTATTTCATCAATACAATCCTCTTCAAATGCATTTTTCTGTCTATTTAGTTACTTTTTAACATTCACTCATTTATATTTTTAACGTTGTTTTACATCATAGTTATAAATAGATACAAAGGTTAGATATACTCATACAAACCAACAACTATTTTTGTGTTGAACGTAAAAATCAATAATAAAAATCAATCAATAAATCAATAATAAAAATTATAAATTCTGTCGTCAAATTCAACAAGACCAAGACTTGAAGTCCCAGGTGAGGAGAGATCTTTTGAAAAGAGATAAAAATTCATAGTTCTTTGAAGAGGTTGGGATATTTTTCCAAAGCAAACAGGCTTTAAACAACGCAGAATTTATTCCTTAAGTACGATAATTTTAGTGGAAGGAATTTCAAAATACAGCCGACTCATAAAGAGTAGGGGGTTTGCTTTATTTCAAAATTTTCCCTCATTAGTTAAGTGTTTAATTTATTTACGGATTTGTAAGTC
Source organism: Euphysa ruthae (assembly GCA_035046665.1). Classification (NCBI taxonomy): domain Eukaryota; kingdom Metazoa; phylum Cnidaria; class Hydrozoa; order Anthoathecata; family Corymorphidae; genus Euphysa; species Euphysa ruthae. The sequence goes on along the minus strand of JAUZNK010092980.1, from coordinate 7,470 downwards.
TCAATGATGAGAACATTGCAGATGTTTTGTATGGATATAGACTGTGTTTTCTAACAACAATAGTCCATCAAAGCTCAAGAAAAAGTCTTAGTGAATCGTCCTTAAACCTTTCCTTAGTACACTACCAATTACAATATAGTCAGATTTCTTACAAAACATTCATATTAGTAGACAATACCAGAAGTTGCTTGAAACTAAGCTATGTACAAGAATCCTTGTCTACTTGACATACGTCTAATCAGACAGCTAAGTTTGTTCTTGGCCTGCATACATAATTTCTGGATGTGAGTAATGATATTTAATTTAAAATCCTTAGTAATACCAAGAAGTTTCTTCTTTTTTTTTACATCATTTCATTAAGTAACAAATATCTAGATGGAGCATCTTGCACTCTAACAAACATAATTTGAAACTTAGCAGGATTTGCTATCATATAATTGTATTTAAGCGACTCCTGCAATCAGGAAGCGTTATTTGGAAGATTAATTTTAAAAGATATTACACATGTGTACAAGATTTTGTTATCTGCAAAGTTACGAATATCACAGTCAAACACAAAAAATTACATGTCATTTGTAAAAATATAAAACAGGATAGGCCCATGTATTGTATTTTAGACATTGTCCTATGGATTTTCATAAAAAATAAAGTATAATGCTCTTCGACATCATAAGAAGTAGATAAATAAACTAAAAATTATTGTCTCAAGGATGAAATGCATCTTTACTTGTTTACCTTAGACCCTGGAAATGGAGAGTCCATAAATAAAAGTTTTGTTGAAGTATCATCATTGCTTGGAGAAAAAGGTCTTACATGGTTGATCAACAATGCTGGCGTTGTAAATAAAGGTAGTGATGGTATTGAAACAATAGCTGATGAAGAGAGCTGTAGAAATCTTTTTAATGTCAATTGCGTTGGACCTGCTCTCATGTGTAAGGCAAGTCATATTTGTTCAATTTTTTTCTTGTTAAGAGTTCAAGCTGTTTTTTTATTTGTTTCTCTTTGTGAATGCTATATAACGCTATGTTCTCAAATAAATCAATCATTTGTTTTCCAGGACTCTTCTAACTAAAAAACTTTTAAAAACGCCATTTTTAAGGAAACCTTTAAAATGTTTAATGTATTTGTTAAAAATAAAATATAATATAAAATTATATTAGAATAGTATTTTTCAACTATGGGTTTAAGTGAGCCTTACATAGGTATCTTAAAATTGAGATAAATTAAGAATGTTATTTCGTGTGGATGCTGAATGACCTTAATTTTCGTTTAAGCTGATACTTGCTTTATCATCCTCATCATCATCGTCGTCGACGTTAGATCGATAGATAGAAGAATAGATTCAGTATTTTGTTTAGATCGCTTTTTTTTTAAATTTGTGTCTTATCTATATACATCATCAGTAACTGGAGTCTATATTATCTTAGAGGTTCTCGCGTATTTCCAATGAAATGAAATAAAAAAATTAGTGAGCTTGATAAATTTTTTAAGTTGTCACCCTAAATGGGTTCTATATTTTTAAATTTAATTCACAGAGCTGTTGACTTTGACCTCACATTTTATATGGCCCATAAAAGAATCAATCATAATTTTTGTGCAAGACATGATTTAATGTAGAAAACAATTTTTCTTTTTCTTTATCTATTTGGCAAAATATTTTTTTTTCAGGCAAAAAATGGTTCCTCTTAAATTTTATCTTGAACATCGAATATCATTGAAGGGATGATTTTTGCTGCTGTTTGGTAGGGTAAAGTATTCAGTTTTTTTGCTATATCAGCATAATAAACACTAATGTGCCAAAGTTGAAAGTGGCAATTAAAAATGATGTCACAGAATAACATAGAATGACATAGTCAAGGTATGGTGGATGTAATATGTTGTGTAGCATAGTCTGAAAAATTAGGATAACTTTGTAACTACGTACCTCAAATCAGGTCTAGGACATGTCATGGCATAAACTATAATTCCAACCATTTGTCAGTATCAAAACTACTTTAGCAGCACTACTCGGCAAGTCGTCACTTTGATAAGCATTTGGATTCTGTTCACATAGTGTTGATCTCGGCCTACAGTCTTCAAACCCAAATTTCTGCAAAATACTACATAGTTAATCAGAATAATTCATGGTCATTTTATCTGAGCTGCAGTTGAATTTCAAACCATTATGACTTTCATGCTGAATCGGTTATTGAAGTTATCTTTTATCTCATGCTTAAGTGTGTCTGAATTGGCAGCAAAAATGATGTCGTCAACCCAGTATAATTACACAACCATTATCGTCTCTTTTTACAAAGACACAAGGATTGGCTGTTGATTGGATAAATTTTAGTATTCAAAGAAAATCCTTCAAAATATTGTGCCAAATTTGACGGTTCTGCTTCAAACTGTAAAGCAACTTATTTGACTTATTTGATCCTAGCATGTTTTCAGTATCAGATTTTTCATAACCAGGAGGTTAATTAACTTAAACTTTATATACAATTGTACATGTAAATAGGCACTTTTAACATCTATTTGATGAAATATAGAGAATAATGAATATGGAGAAACTTGAACTAGGATTCGCACAGATTAGCAGTTTGTGTCAAAATAGTCAATCCCCTCTATTTGAGAATATCCTTTTGGGACTTAGCGAGCGTTGTAAATGGGTTTCTCATCAGTCCCTTTCATGGCATACACCCACTGTCCCCCAACTACCTTTTTACACTTAAGGCTGTTTTTTAACTTTGAATGTGTCATTGTTTACTAACTGTTGCATCTCATCGTCCATCGCATTTCTCCAGTTTAGTGAATCATCATGACTAATAGCCTCCTGATATGAAGTTAGTGCATTTATCAAATAAAATTCAACGAATTTATGCTATTGTCAACGTCCAACATCATTCTCTCTTAAATAGTGTGGAAGTTTTCTGACTCTTTGAAGATATCAAAGTGGTGGCAGTTCAACACTTATATTCTGCTTGTCTTACTGAGTGGGTTTTACATATTCATTAAGGTTTATTTAATAATTGACATCTTAAACAAAATTTTGTGTGTCAAGTTCAAACTTAACTAAATTGTGCTTCATTAAAGAGTCCGAATTAGGGTAGTAAACAAGATATGACAGACTGTCTTTATCTGGTCCAAAAAAGCTCCCCTTTTTGCTTTGCAATGCTATCTTTTTAACTAAATGTGAATAGTGTCTCAAAAATGTTTGGTTTAATACCTGTCACTGAACTGTTCGGTTTGTTTTTCATATGTTAAGTGTAATATCTTTTTCGAGCATGTTGCAGTGCTTTGGTAGTTTTGACTGAATGAGAAAGGATCTCTCTATGTCGAGTATTGAACTCCAGTTTATCTTTGAGGTGCCATCTTAGTGTGTCGAATATGGTGGTATTAGTACATGCTTCATACTGTGTTTAAGCAATAAATCTTTAAAATCTCTAGATAGATAGAGATAGATCGCTATTGTCACTGTCAATTTGCTTAATATCACCAGGAGAATAAACGTCATCATAAAAATTTTTTTACCTTATCTAATGGTGCAATATATGCTATGTAATTCTCAGCATCTTTACCAGCATCATTCTTTCGCTTTAGGAAGTATATAAGCAAACAGCTGGAAAAATCGTCATCAAAATTTATCACATACCGGAATGCGTCCTTCACTACTGGCTTGATTGGTCTGGCAAAATCTGTATGGGCCAATTTGAATTGGAAAATTGCTATCATATCAATCTGTCTCTTACGCGATTTACTTTCGAATTTTGATGAATCAGTTATTTTCTTTCCCTAGAGGACATCTAATTTACTAACATTGTTTAAGTTACAATGTCCCATGACTTAGCATGTGATTGATTTTTTTTGTGAAATTACCAGCATTCGACCCATAATTTTGTTGTCATTATATTCATCTGTATTTGTCCTCTTTTTACAGTCTCTTCAAAATTTCTCCAATGCTTATTTGGATTTTTATATAATTATTATGTGTTGATAGTTGTTATATTACTATATAAAATATTCACCTTTTTATTTTAGGTTTTTGTCCTTCTTATAAAGAAAGCTGCATTAGATAGTAAAGAAAAAGAGTTGAGTGTAAATAGAGCTGCTATTTTTAACATTTCTTCTGGTTTGGGTTCTATTGGAGAAGCTGGTTATACTGTGCGATATGAATATAGGATGTCTAAGGTTAGTTTTATAGTGGTTGATATGGTTGATTTTACGTCTCTTTAAAGCTGCATTAAGAATTTTTATTGATATTCCAAATAACTTAGTTACTGCATATTTGGTTTGTAGTACTTACCTAAAAAGGTAAGTACTCATTAACTTACTTTTTTAAATCCTAAATCTTTCCCAGCATTAAAATTTTTTATAAGTGTAAAAAAATGATTTTTTGAGCTTTTCGAAAATCTTTGTCAAACATACTTTAATAGCGGCTAAAGTGGCTAAAAATGCTCACCACTTACAAGAATTTGTCAAATATTTTAACAAGATGGAATGAATATTTCTTCAGAAAATTGATGGTTGTAATGATCAAGAGAGTCCTGATTTTCTTGTGAGACCTATTTTGAGAGTTTCAAAGATTCCAGTATTATTATTTAGACTAAAAAAAATTATAATATTATGGCAAAAGAAAAAAAAGAGAGCAATAATCTCAGTTGCATTGTTTTAAAAATTGTTGATAATGACATAGATTTCAGGAAAAATATATTTGAAGTAGTGTAAAATATTAAGTTTTATTGCTTAAAAGATTAGTATATTCTTTAAATTTAAGCTAGTTATGTTATTGTCAATAATGTGGTAGTTGAAAATAATACTCTTGTAACCTAAAAGCTTGATATCGAGATTTATAGATGTATAGTTTAATTATCTGATTTTAATGTCGGTTTTCATATTCTTATTTATGGACGTAAAACTTTGATTTAAGACCCATAATTTTGTTTTCATTTGCAACCTGTTATATTGATCGAAAGATTTTTTTGCCAAGTATAAATTTTCTGCTTGGGTTTGGTTAGTTTCAGAGTTGAGGCAAGAAATTTTTAATTTCATAAAATGCTGTTAAGTAACAGTTGGATATTGTTTCTATTGTTTATGGTGATTTTTTCCCCCAAGCTTTAATGTTTTATATTCAAAGATTGGTAGGATAACTAAACAAGAATTGCATGGATTTACTTTAAAATCAGCACTTTTGTTATAATCTTACTTTGTCGACAGTAAATAAGATCCTTAAAACCACAGACTCCAAAACGTTATTTATATACTAGTTTAATTGTAGTTGAGTTACTTTGCTGTTTTAGTATTCGAGTGGGTTGTATGTAATATTAACTACTCCAATCAAAATTACCAAAATAAACAGAATTTTTTATTTATAATTGTTAACTGCAAGAAAATAACTATTTTGATATCCGGCATTAATAATTCTTTTGATAATTTAATTCATAATTTTCATTTTCTATAACGGAAAAATTTTTAAATGTTCTCTTCAAAAATTAAAAATCTACAAAAATCAAAAAAAAAATTAAAGAAAATTCGTCATAATATATATATATATATATATAAAGTCAAAAAAAAAAAAAAAAATTTAAACAAAGCATTTAACACAAAAGAAAATAAACAAACAATTTTTCTAAATAAAAATTGTCATGTTGCTTTCAGCCTATATCTTTTTGGGTTTAAAATTACTAATATTATTGCTCTCCAGGAAACAGTTATTGTGACTTGTAGTGCGTTATTTGACTAGTAAGCCATCTTTTTCAAGGATTTGTGTCATAATTTAATAATTGAAGAACCTTAAAAAAAGAATCTCGATTTTCTCAGAAATTAAGTTGTGTTACTTTCTTATTTAAATGAGAAATTTTAAATTTCTGGTTTTTTATATTTATTTAGGCTGGATTAAACATGCTGTCCAAGCTCTTGTCTGTAGAACTGAAAGAAGAAAAGGTACTTGTGGCGTCTTTGAGTCCAGGATGGGTTTCCACTTCAATGGGTGGATCTTCTGCACCTTTAACTGTAGAACAATCTGTATCTCAACTTATCGCAGTAATTGATAAAATGGATGAAAAGAATAATGGTCAAATGACACATTTTGATGGACGAATTTTCGCTCACTGACGTGATTTTCGTCGATTTTTCAAATTATATTCTGAAAGCTGTTTTGTGACGGAAAGCACTTGTTTTTTAGCATGAAATTTTGTCAATTGCGAATAATTTTTTATTTTTATCATTAAATGATATAACGTACAAAAAAAAAACCTATTTAGAGTGTGTATCAGAAAATTGCACTTTCTAATGAGTTATTATGCCTGTTATAATTCTTAAGTTATGAGTATATTATGTAATTTTCTAATATTACAATATTAATCTTGGTAATACTTTAGTATTTTTTTTTTAACCTTCTTTTTTCAATTCTTTTACGGAAATCAACTAATAATGTAGTATTTTACTGCCAGGCATTCAAAAAACTTAAAACAACCTATTATTTTTTTTCCATAGTAAATTTTAATGTTAAAAAAAAATTTTTTTTCATCATACTTATACAAGCAGGTGGTGGTTAAGGAATTTATTTTGGGTGTTTGTATAAATTGCTTGATCCATATTGGAGCCTTTGTTTCCAATATCCTGCAGCTTGGGGTAAAAATTTGAATATAACCTACCTTGAGGTCGTTATATAAGGAATATTTGATCTTTCATATTGTTACCTGATGAAAAAGTGCTTGAAGTACGAAGAATCAATATTTTCATCACCTTTACTTTATTACATAACATGAATGAGAACATTAAACTTTACAAATTTAAAGAATTTTGATTATTTTTATTTTATCACATTTTTGGCATTATTGGCAAATGGCATATTTTCGATTCTACTATAGAATACTCCAAAATCAAAATTATGTGATGATGGTTTATAAACAATCTATTACTGACAAAATATCATGACTATAAAACATATAAACACTATTTAAGTCACTACTACTACTTATTTCAAAGCAGCCGTGCAGAGTTCAGTCAGTCCTACACCACACTTAGCACACCAAAAACTGGTATCATTCTATTTGCTTAAAAAATTAAAGCATTTGGCTTGAGGTGCTTTCTTTCCAATACTTGTATACAGAAGGGAAATATTTTTCAATTAATTTCAAGGAATTAGTTTCAGGTTGGTTATTTTTGCCAACAAGAAAACTTCGAGCCCCCAAAGAATGAATTTCTACAAACTGATTGATCACTTTGAGACAAAGTTTCAGCTGGGGAACGTTTTTTGCAAGATCCTAATTCATGTGGTGCCAAACATTTTACGTTGAGATGTGCATGAAAAGTTTAGCTAATTTTATGTAACACTTATGCCCCTCTACGTTGTGAATTTTATGGAATAATAAAAAAGTTAAATAAGACTACCCCACCCATTTTTTTATTATAATCAATGGTTAGACCTGGTTTTTGCAATATCAGATTTTCTGTGTGTACCTCGATTAGTTTTAGTAATTTTCTCGGAAT
>JAUZNK010092969.1:0-12373 GCA_035046665.1 Euphysa ruthae | reverse complement strand
AAATAAATTTCCGCCAGAGGTGGGAGTCGAACTGGTAACCTTTCGGTCCGGAGTCAAACGACCTCACCACTGTGCCAACTCCGTAGGACATGTCCCGAGAGAAACATCAAGACATGTATTCTTCTTTTTGAAAGAGGACGGACAAACAGATGGATCTGTACTTTCCACTCAATACTGATCGCCACCTATTCCCGCAGGTGGTTTAGAAATCGCCTTGATGTTGACATTTAAGTACCCGAAATTTTGACACAAAAAAATGAAGCAGTTCCTTACAACTTTGTATTCGTATGATTATGAAGGAATCGGAGATGATGACAATGAAATCCACTTTGCAATGGAAAAAACTGATGGCGATGACTGTAGTGAAGTTATCGAGCAAAGACAAAAAAGAAGAATGCCGCCAACAATTTTCTCGTCCACAGACGAAGATGAAAGCAGTGCCACATAAACTGAAGGCGATTGAACGATACAATTATAAGAATAAAATAGATAAATAAAGGTGATATTATTATTGACTCGATTATTAAAGTATGCCATAAATCTATTGATGGTTTAGCATATTTTTACAAGTCTTTAAAACAGAAAAAAAAAAAAAAAAAACATTTTAGATTTTGACTAAATTTTTCGTCTGACTTAGCCGGACGAAAAAATAGTCCGACATTTTTTTGTCTAAGGTAGTTTTTGTTCGATGTCAAAAACAGATGAAAGCAAGACCACCCCACATTTATGAAATTTTTCTGAGCTGAACAACGATTCGCACCAAAATCTCCTGCTGCTTACGACCATACACTACATAACACGAACCCATAATTAATGCGCATTAGATTTTTTTGCGCCGTTTGTTACTGATGACTAGAACAAGTAGTTTCTATATACTCAAATCCCTTAAATTCAACCATGAGATTAAATGAAAAATCAGACATGATATTCAAGGAATAGCGGTTTGGATAACCCAGATTATCCATATTTTTTTTTTAATTCTTTTATTTCTGAAACACTATGCTACTCTTAAAAATGTACTTAATTACAAAGTTTTCTCAGAGCTTTCAAGAATATCAATTTTCACTAAAAGTTTGTTTTATCTTGACTGTTTTTTCAAAATTTTGCGGAAACATTTTTTGATTCTTTTCTTTTATCACAAAACTCAAATTTCGATAATTGTTTTCAATTGCATTTATTTTAAAACATTAATAGGATTATGTTTGCATTATAACAGCAATGTCTAGAATTACCACACTGCAAGCTTTAACAATTATCGTGGTGCAGATTAATACGAACCAGAATTTTAATTATAATTTTAAATCGTTCATCCTAAAGTTGATACACATGAATTTTTAATATTATTTTCGCTACCATTTTGCCGTATGATAAATTCTAACATTAAAATTTGGAGGCGCTTCGCAAGCCATTAAAATATTTTTTCTCTCTTGTGGGATCATGAATTGATTTATTTTTGCCCAACTGTTTGTTTAAGGATGGGTGGGATGATAATGGGCGTTTAAGCATTTAAGTAATGAATAATAAATAATCTTTAATTAAAGGATAGGCGAAACCCGGTATATATAAATATAATCCTCCGATTTAAATTTATTAATCGGTAGATCGTTTTTTTGCATAAAATGTAAACAAACGACACGTATTTTCTGGTAGAAAAGATGAACATTCCTCGGCATGCATATTATATCGTAACTATTGGACATAGACTACTTTTGACAAGAAACAACACCAGCGGATTTTAAGAAATAAGATAAATATCGGTAATTATCCCATTCTTTACATTAAGTTAAATGCAGGTCAGACTTCATTTGCAATGTTTCATTCAGAGCATTGATTTACTGCGCCTTCTTCCTGAACGAACAGCCTATAAAGATAAATATGAATTAGCAGTGAACTTGATTTTAGTGTGAAATCAACATAAAAATTATAATACTTAAAACGTTAAGTATATCTATTTCAAAATTAAAGAAGTGATTAAAACAAACACCATGATAACACAAGGTCCAAGTTCACATAAATTAATATACAGCTTAATAGCAGATTAAATTTTTTTTCCAGTACAATTCACAAATTAACATTACGGTTAAGATCCGATAATGATTTTTTTTCATTTCTTTAAAAGCACCTATCACTTAAATACGAATATTAGGCTGGTGGTTTGAATGAAATTACTTCAACTTAAATTTTTAAAGTATTGTATAATTTAATTAAAAATGATAATCACCACCACAAAAGGCTCCTAATAACATGATCAGATTTCTCAACAATTGAAAAAATTATGAGCAAATTGGTTAAAGTATCGCTGAGAAAGACCATCCTACCAGAAGAGAAATTTTGCTCCCCCATGTCAAGTAGTAAATACATCTTGGATGATGGAGCGTTACTCCATCGCGTAAGTTGATGAAGTAAGGGCATGAAGTTTAGCAAAGAATTATGTTGATTATGTGAGAAGTAACTACGTCAGCTGTCACTTTGTCTTTGATTTCTACAACAACCCTTACTCGATGAAATCCAACAAACGTGAAAGACAAAGAAAAACTCATGGATCTTGCCCTGACATTGATATTCATCATGAAAACGAATCAAGGTACAACCAAGAACGTTTCCTGTCAAATTGGAAAAATAACAACTGATTGCGCTGACTGCCGACTAGAAGCTGTTCAAAAAGTATCAACTGAAACATTCTAAATGTTATATGGTGGATACCCTGACATATCGCTTTCAACTCTAATGTACTCTTTTCTCTAAAAGCACAAATTTTATTGCATTATTTCAGCATTTAGGCTGAAAACAATGCACAAAAATGTGTTTTTTTTTTCAGTTTCTGTAAACACACTTTTAAACTGTTAAAGATTTTGAAATTTCGTCTTCCGTAGTCAACGTGTTAAAGGGATAAATTGAAATTGGGATGGTTGCTGAAAACATGCAGCTGTTTAAGTTACTTTTAGTTAATTAAATTTTGGTGATTTCACTTTTCTTTTGTTCAGATACAACAAATATCTTGAAATGGTTAGTAAAGGTGTCATCCAGCCAGAATGTTTGCCCCCAACATCAGATGCTGCAATTGAGCATGGTGCAAGAGTCCATCTTCAGGTATATACTTTGACATATTAATTTCGGTTGCGTACCATTTTTTGAAATGATATATAAATCAGTTTGGATGGCTAATGTCTTCATATTATCATCTTTTGTTTTAACTTGTTGACACCGGAAGTATTTCAAAATTGAAGTTTTCATACTGAAATTTTTGAATTGTGTCCAACTTTCTAACGCTGCTGTGTGCCACACAGAAAACTCAACCCTGTCATGTTTTACATGGTTTAAAAATCACCTGAATTTATAAACTTAATTTTGAGAAGGTCACAAGTAATAGCTGCTCAAATAAGGGGCGGTTTTTTGACCTTTCTAAAAGGCATATTTACGTCCGCCGGCCTAAACATGTTAAATTAATCTTCAGGCTGTTCGATGGACCATGGACGAAGATATTCTACTACCGACTAAATGGGTGAAATCTGAAAAAGGAATGCGGCCAATTCGAATGAAGAAAGAGATTGCACCATCAAATATTCTGAAAATTGTTTGATGCAACTGTTGACTGACGTCAAATAACCCATGCGGGACAAATTTATGTTCCTGTCAGAAAAATGGAATAAAGCGTATGCCAGCGTGTGGCAACTGTCATGGGAATGATTGCAACAACAAGTCAGTAAGTTGAAAACGAAACATAATGGATAACTGTTGCCTTGTTTCCACTTTAGTGCACTAGATGGTACTAAGCCTAGCACCTGTGGATTAACCCCTGAATTAAAGCGTAAAGCATGCGTGCTAAGCTTATCTTGGGGTAAAGTGGGTAGATGTGGTGTTAAGCTATCAAGCTTGGAGGTAACACCACATGTATCCACTTGTTAGTGTTAAGCTTGTTAGTGTTAAGCTTAACACCTCTAAATGCACTAAAGACGAAACTAGGCTTAATCCAAACATTATTCAAGCTTTTGACTTCTCATTTCTGACAACCAGGCCATTTTTACCCTCATTTAGTTACCATTGAATGAGCAAGACAATGAAGTAACAGACGAAGCGACAGACAATGCAATGGACGAATCAAGTGAAGAGTCGACATAGGAAAATATTTGACTTATTTCATTACTTTTTATTGCGAGAAATAAGAAATATGACAAATTATGTCGTAAATTTTATTATTTTTGGTATAGCAGCATCATCATTGGGCCATCATAACTCTTTGTAGGATGACTTCCATGACTTACTGTCAGCAAGTTTTTCATTCCCCTTGAAATTATCTTTTATTTGATATATAATACATACCCATTTGGACAACTTTATCTACAGACTTGTCTGATTTCCCACCTACAGAATATAGGTTTCCCGGGGTCAAATCTACAGGGCTTTTTTTTGGTGGTTACTTACCCATAAGAGAACCTCTGTACAAAATTTCAGCTTGATATGAATTTTGTCTAGGTTTGAGTGAAACTGAGTGAAAGCTAATTCTGCTGGACTATCAAAACTCATTTTCATGTTTCTATCAAAAACTGCAATCATTTTTTGAAATTATATGTACCTAAAGCAATCAAAATTTAAATCCATAAAAAGCATGCTACGAGTAATAAGCAACAAATAATTTCTTAATCTTTTTGTTTAAACAAATATTACTCAATGATAACTTTAGGTTTCGAAGAACTGTGGAGAAAATCTTAAGGAGTTTACCGTAGAAATATTAATAAAATATAGCAAAACAAGATTTTAAACACATTTGCATAAGCTTTTTATAATACCTTCTGTTAGCCTGGCTCGTCCTCCAGTGGGTTGACACAATACCGTTGAACAACTCACACATAATACAACAGTTTGTGCATGACTAAAAACAGTGGTAATTTTATAACAACCTAAAACAAAACATGAAAAGTAATTTACAACAGTATGACAATATTTTTTTTTAATATAAATTATACCCTCCAATACTAACAACTAAAAGACAATAATAAGTTGGCTTAAGAAAATTTTAGAATATTGTGCACCACATGAAATATCAACTATAATTTTAATTATTTTTAAAGAATTTCAAAGTATTTGGACACTGAACAGTAGTACAAGCCTATTGTATTTGTCACCATAAACCCAATCAATTATTACCATTATGAATCTGACACATTGAAGTGACATTAAATCAGGATTTAACTTTTGTTTTTGCCTTTCAATGATTGAATTCTAGTTACATTTGCTCTTAGCTTAATTTACAATGAATAAGTTCACTCTAAACAGAGCCCTTGGTCGGCAATCAAATTGCTAAAACGTCAAACAACCATTTCACAGCAGTACAAGCTTCCACTTGTAATTAAGCCAATCATATAAATTTTGACAATTTTTAGTCAAAATTGTTGCACTGCTTATCCTTAAGTTGTTGTTTCCTTCCAAGATCGCAACTGCAATTGCTGAATCCAACCATTTGATCTCGTGTATTTTCTTTTTTCCTTCTCTTTGATTCTTCATTCCTTTGGCTATTTATCACTTTTCTTTTCAGCTTCAGTTTCTTTCCTTTGGTGCCCTCACAATACTTTTTGACAATTCAATACTCTATCAATCAATTCTAAATTCTAACACATTTTGTTTTTGATTGGCTATACTGAGCTGCAAATTTCGAGTAAGGGAACATCCTTCAAAATTTATTTTTATCCGTTGGTGAACGATATTTAATTTCTTTCCACTACACTTAACACAGAATAATACAACCTCTGCCACTCCAGCCTGTTCATCAATACTGAAAGAAACATGAGCTGTGTTGACAGATAAATTCCGACATACTTCCATTTATCTCAAATACTATCTTGGACTTTAGCATTTTTCTCAAGTTTATCTGACCTTTCATAAGCTTTCACTTGGGATAACCCACTACTACGGAACAAAAATAAATAAAAAGAAAATCGGAATTGAATCAAGTAACACTTGAAAGAAAGAAATAACTTTCCACAATTCTTTTCAACTGATATTTTGTTTTTTTATTTCAATGTGTGCTACTTGCAAGGGGTTCCCACGGGCTTGGTTCTGATGTACTTAGAGCTCCCATTTGAGCTTATAGTAAAATGGGTCTCTAATTGGGGTCAAACTCAAATCTTTGTGATAGAAAACGAAAGTCTTGACCACTTGGCCAGACAACCATAAGAGGTCAAAAATTTATAAAAAAAAATTAAACCACTATAGTTATAGTTATTGTTAATATCTATTTTGAAACAATCATTGTTGACCTTACATTTTTTAACTTTTAAGATTTACCAGGGATTGCATTTCAGCAAAATATGATAGAAAAAAAAACAATAAGAAATTCACTTTCACTATCATTACCTGGACATTTCACATCCATAAAATATGAGTTTGGCGATGGCACTAGTCTGGCAAATTTGTGTTTTTGTCTTTCTTCTTCCAAGGATGGGTGCAACAAATCCGTAAAGAGCTAAAAATAAATATAAAACAATCAATGATTCCCAACAACAATATTTGAGGCATCAAATGCTAAAAGCAAAAATCGGCTTGCAAAAAGTACAATTTATAATTAACAGGACTTCTATAGGAAAATAAGTCAAACATTGTACAATACAGCAGATTAGATATCTCGAGTTTATACCAAATATAATTGAAAGGCAATGAAAATTTAGTTATTTAGAAAAATAACAAACTTTAAATTCAACAATTTTTTAATTGTCAGTTTTCCAGCCTGATGCTTAATCTAAGAATTTTCAGAACATTCTCAAATTGACAAATAAATAGGATTCAAGACTTGTCAGATATAGGAGATCCACAATCAAAACTCTTCTGTCAAGAGAAAATTTGCTTGAATTTTCTTTCATGTTATTATAGATTATTGAAACAATTAATGAAACAGGGTGCCGAGTAAAATGCTCAAGATAAGGACTATCTTACGACATGATCGTCCTTAGACTAATTTGGTGATTGTCTTGAATTATCACAACTTGCTTTACAACCAAATTCTTGACAAACGTTAATTATTTTCACATGGAATATGAACAGGTATGCAAAATCATGCTCTTCAGAGCGATTCCAGAATACCCCGCCACTTTTTTATACTTTATATGTCTATATATATATATATTTTACAAATGGGTTGTAATGATTTATTAATGTATAGAAGATTTGTCAGCAATGTGGTGAACAGAAGAAAATTTGACAGATTTTATATAAAGCCTTCTGTTATTCTTGATTTATATTAACTATAAATCAAGAATAACAGAAGGCTTAAAACAGATTTTTGGGGAACACCACTTTGAAATAGATTTCAGAGAAAATTCGCACCATTAATAGAAACTAACTTTTTGCGACAATATAATTGAAACCAATCCTTTGCTATGCCACAAATACCATGATCCACAGTATCAAATGCACCTTGAAGATCAATAAAAATTCCACAGGCGAAATGACCAGTATCAAGAGCCTCTCTGATTTTTTCCAGTTATAGTTGAGAGCATGAGAATTTGAATGCTTAGATCAAAACCCTGTTGATGAAAGAGTGAAATATGGAAAACAAATGTGTTCTGAAAACACATTTTCAAAACGTCACGTAAGGTACCAATTTGATGTTAAACAAGAATGGGTAAAAATTTATTATTGAAATGAGTGAGAAATTATACGTTGATCAATAGAACAAAACTAAGAAGATTTGGAAACAGCAAAAAACAAACCCAATAAAATCTTTTAAAATGTAATTTTAGACCACAATAAAGTGAAGGTCAAAATACAGAATATCCCTTTTATAACTCCATTGAAAATAGTTGAAACCAAATATGGTTGTTAAATAATAAAGACAAGGAGCCTATATAAAAATATCAGCAACCAAATATTTTAATTTTTCTTTACTTGTGTCTAAACGAAATTGAATAATTTTGCAATCATTCGAAACAACAGCGGCAGCACACGTGGACAGTAAAGTGTGAAAACATTCACGTATGACACAGCCAACAAGTAAAGCTGTTAGGAAAAAAAGACTCTTATTTCATAAAACGCCAAGAAGCATTTTTCTAACTTGTAAGCTTTAAATAATAAATAAATAATGCATAATCATCCCATAAACATACAGGCATCTCAAAATCCTCGTCTTTATCACTCGACTATTTATCGTAAAAGAAGTCTGGAAACAAGCAACACATGGTTTTATAAAGTTATAAAAGTACCCGGATGATTGCACCATGCTTGTGCAATCACAACAAATCACAAGGTTTGTTTAGGGCTTTAGGAGCCTACGGCTTTTAATCAATACTGTTTGCTAAATACGAGGTTACACCAGTTTAATTTTGCTATAATTCGTCAGCCAAAAAAGGGCGGCTATTGAAATGGAAGTTTCGTTCACGAAAAAACATTTATTGCCTTGTGTTCCCATTAATGATCAGAAAATATGGCGACACAGGTTATGTTAACCACTAGTATTGATATTATGGATAAATTAACTAATGGGCAAATAGGAACCGTAATAAATTTTAAATATATTAATTTAATATTTTATTATTTTTATTATTGTTATAACATATTATATTTATATTAAATATATTAATATAAAAATTTAATTTATTAATTACTGAAATATCAGCAGTTTATGTAAAACTAGATAATATTGATGCAAGAAAATCACTTATTGCCTCTAATGTATTTGCAAGACAATATAACTTAGTTCCAAATAAAAAAACCGACACCTCTTAAAAAAAATAGTCCTAATTCACCATCAATTCGAAGATCACAATTCCCATTGATGTTAGCATGGGCATATACATGTCATAAGGTACAAGGAATATCACTAAAAGAAGCTGATATAAGTTTATATTGAAAAAACAGAGGAGTTTTAATCCAGGCTAAATGCTTATCCAAAATGTTGCTTTGAGTTGTATTAGAACCATTTTTAATTGATAAATTTCGAAGAAAGCTCTTAAATGCAAATTTTTACGCTTCTCGACGATTGTTTAGGCAAGAAATGTGTTTTACCACCTTCACCAACATTTGATTTAGCTGATGACAGTTTTGCATTTGTATTATCAAAAATAAGTGATATCGTGGACCAGTTTGTATTTTGTAATTTATGTATGACTCATAAAACTACAAGGCAATATCAACTGCATTCTTTTTTCTTTACAAACATAGTGTATTTTGAACCCAGTCTCAATATTACTACAATTTTTGCCATTTGAACCTTATTTTATGCTTTTCAAGCTTATTTTTATTATAGCGAAGTTTGAGATTATGCTTTTAAAAGTTATTCCTGTCTATACCAAAAATGATATTTTCAAATAATCTTTGTTATCCGGTTATGGAAGCATTTTCGATGTATTTGAGAAATTTTTTATGTAAAAGAAAAACATGGTCTTAAAAAATAATGTTTCCCTTTCTCCCCAGCGCCTCAGAATACGCCTATGTTATGCTTAAATTTTAAGGAATCTCAGCCTAGATATGCTTATAAACTAATAATAAATAACGAGTTTTTTGATGACAAAATAAAGACCAGTCCGGTTACTTCAACGAAAGTTCGGATAATGACAACTTCTGCAAAACGAAATCTTTTTTTAATTAAAAAGAATTAAGGAAGGGATCACTTTTTCTTCTCTATCGCCAACAAAAAAAGGATTGATGTCCTTTAACACAAATATGAATAGTAGAGTACACACAAATGAGAAACTGTCATTTAAATTTGATGAATTCAATGTCGTAAAGATTGCTGAAATTGGTGACCATCGGTAATTTAACTTCTATAGGAAATATAAAGTGGCAGAAAAATACCTGAGTTGTACTAATTGGTGATACCAAACATGAGCGACATGTAAGTGATACCTACTTAAAGAACCAGACTGAGGTTACTCAAATCTCAATTTGGGAAAACTTTACAGACGAAGTTGTTGAAGAAAACAATTACATCTTTAAAGATGTTTTAATTCAAGAATATTATGGTTTAAAACTTTCAAATGCTAGTGGTATTACTACCATTATCGAAGAAAATTAATTTGATGTTAAATAGAGCAATTTAACAACTGATGTTTTTGACAACAAGAAATTGTGTAGCGCGCAAATAATAACTCATTCAGCAGAAGTGTACAAAGTATTTTGCAATATTGAATGTAAAAAAAAAGTAGTCATGTAAAAAAAAAGTATTCCCTCATCAAGGTGAAAAAAGTGTACGATATTCGTCGTGCCAGAAAAAGATCAACATTAAAAGCTGCAAAACATCATTCGTCTGTGAACTGACTGCTTTAAAGGATAACAATCAAATGAAGATGACATTGTTCTATACTTCACTAACAGAATTCGACAACAAATTTATGTTTACTAAAAAAGACAACGTCGAAGACTTCATGGTAGATTTTGAAGGTACTTATATCGAATACAATGAAAAGAGTTTCTTAGCAAATGTTAAATTTAGGGCTGAAATTTCCTTAATTTTCTTTACTCCCTCGCAAAGTAATTGTCGTGTATTGACAAACAGGATGTGAATTTCCGTTTTCAAACGCAGTCACATATATATTTCTTCCATACTTTCTGTAAGAGTTGTGTACATTTTTGTCCCTGTTATCCTACCTCTTTTGTTGATCTGCATGTGTGTTCGGCTCAAAAAATTGTTTCATTTTCAAAATCGTATGATAATCGCCTGAGGCTGAACATTTTCTTAAGCTTTTCTTAAGATTTTGAGGCTAATTTTCTTAAACTTTTTCTTATAAAAAAAAATTCTGTTACTTTGTTATTTTATAAATTTTAACATCTAGAAAAAAGTTTTTGATTTAATGAGACATTTTCAAATGTTTATATTTATACTATCTAATAAAAATCTGCAGGCTCATATCACACAGCCCCTGCCCCAAGGGCAAATGCAGGTTTTTTTTTGGGTGTATCGAAATATACAAGCCTTCCCTTCCACCTCCCCTCCTGCATTCCCTTCTCCCTCCCCTCCCTTTCCAGCGCAGCACACCATGGCTGTGTTGTGTGGAGACATTTTTGAAATTCCATATCACTAGAATGGCTATAACAGCTACTTCCAACGTCTTTATGCATTACAATAACCAAGAAATCAGGAATATTTGAGATAAAAACATCTTATATATATAGGGATTTGGTGAGTTTTTTTATCAATTTTATCATAAATTTTCACAAAACCATTAAAGCTTAAACAATTGTTTATAAATATTATTTTGAATAAAAATATATTACTTAAATAAAATAAAGTGTAAATGAAGACATGTTTAATTGAAAACTAAGAAAATTACGGCACTTTAGAACAGAAGAAAAAATTGAAAATATTGATTTTCTGGAAACGACTTCTGTGTTTAATTATTGAGTTTTTTAAAAATTAGTTTTTAAAAATTTTCTACAATAAAATCAACCATAAAAAAGTTCTGATGACAACTGACATGACACGGTCAAGTAAATCTTTCCCTATTCATTTTTATATATTATAACAAATAATTTTTAATAAACAACAAAAATATATAAACTAGTATTTATCATATCAAAAACAAGTTAAAATAAATTTGCTAATCTTCTTAAAGCAAAGGGAAGAACACAATATCTTTATCTAAACTGATGTTCAAGGTATAAAACTAAATCAAGTAAAAGTATTTTTAAAACCGAAAAATAAAATAAAACAGGCTTTTAAAAACATTTTGTGTGGGTAAGAACTTACAAATATACAAGTATAAAAAACTATGCAAAATGTTTTATATATCAAAAATGTGCTGAATCACATTTGAACCATAAAAAATACATTAAAAATATAAGAAGAATCTCTTAGAAATCTGTTTTACGCATTTTATAGAATTACATATTTAAAATTTATTCTGAGCAAAAAATACAAAAATAAGTAAAACTAAGGTGCAAAGAGTGATTTACAATTAAAAAATATAAAACGATCAACATAAAAAGGATACACGATAATTATTCTACTTGAAAAATATTTTTGGTTAATATCAATCAAAGAAAAACTTCTTGAAATAAGTCTTCAACACTTTAACCCTTAGACTCCGCTGCATTTTAAAGTTCATCTATTGCGCGTGCACTGCTTTTTGCTATTTTGGCATGTTTACAGAAACCTAGTTACACATAGAAATACTTCAGTATACAAGTCGAACTAGACCTTTTTGAAAAGCTAATTGCATTGGCTTACAGATAAATCCAAATATAAGATCATACACATAGTATAATATTTCACCAAATGTAATTGAACTGAGTAATTAGTAAAATAAATAGCACATGTTTTAAAAAAACTTTCGAGAATAGTATAGGCAAAACTTTACATATACATATAGAATATTTACATATAGAATTTACATATAGAATATTTAACTTCAAAATTGTATTTAGTTTACAAACAGAAAAAGATATA
>JAUZNK010092958.1:0-12373 GCA_035046665.1 Euphysa ruthae | reverse complement strand
CGATCTTATATAAAAATGGATGTACAAAAACTTGACATAAACAAGTCTTCGAAAAAGGAACCGAGAATTTTTCCTTTTATTCAAAAGTTTTAAAGTAAGTAATCAAACCACAATTTTCGAAATAAATAAGTAGTTAATAAAAAAAATATAGTTCCGTTTCCAACCGTCCATTTTTTGACAAAAAGAAAGAATAAAAAAAGACTGCGTCTAAAGGAAACTACCTCATTTCGTGAAAGATTACTCCAGAAGACATCTCGGTAGACTTTGATAAAAGTGCGATATTTATGCTATATTTACTGTTAGACCAGGTATAGTATAATGTTATGAATATCTTCGTAAGTCTCTGTCTTGAAATTCGAAATAACTTTAATGCTAATGTTGTTGACTTGCTAGAATTCTTTGAAGATACATACATTGACCGGGTTGGTCAAAATTCACCTCATCGAAGCTCTTTTTTTTTCTATTAATATATGGAACATGTATAACAGAACAAACCAAGAACTACCAAGAGCTAATAATGGTGTTGAAAGGTAGCATCGTGGCTTTCAAGGACATCTTTCAGTGTGTCATCCTAATTTCTGGAAATTCATTACCATATTAAAAAAGAAGAAGCCTATGTTAGAGCATCGATTTTGCAATATCAAATAGTGCACCAAACCCCTCCACAGAAGAGACGCTACTCTGATTGCAATACAAGAATTATGAGAATTGTTGACGATTATCGAAATAGACCTGTTTTGGATTATATTCGTAGTATAGCACATAAATCTGATTTTGATCTTAAATTTAGCTGAGCATCTGGTTTTTTGAGATATTATATATTCTATGTATTTCTGTATATTTATTTCAAAAGTTTTAAACGCATATTTTATCACATAGTATTAAAAAAGATTTTTTGTTAAATTATTCTAATTTTAAGTCTAATTTTTCTAAGGTATTATATTGAGGTGGTACGCCCTATTAGAAAAAAACCTTTAAAACTAAGCTTTATAACATTATCTTATCGTATGGCAAATATGAAGTGGCTTTTTCAAAAAAAAAAAAAAATGATAATAATGCAATATATTTTTGAATCTACAAATAGGTGTATCACTTTAACAACGATAAATGAACATAAAAATGAAACAAAATCTGAAATTTTGCGAATTTAAAGAATTTATACATACCTAGATCCTTTTTTTTCAAGAAATATAAAACTTCAATAATGGCAGATAAAAAAGCAAAAGTGTTAACCATAATATTCTTTCTTCACGTTAAGTATGGAATTAAAATAACTCAAACCCTCACAATATATAATATGAGTAATTCCTCAAAATTTTGGACCAAAAGCTTCATTAAAACCAGAGAAATCAATGTTTTTGTTAAGCAAAAAGTTGAAAAAAAGAGTTAGGAGAAAAATTCATTTTAAAATATAAGTTATTATAAAAGAATTTTAAAAGCTTAAAACTTCTCTGAAGAGCAGCTTCAAGTCAATTTGTCATCACCATAGGCTTAGCTTTAACAATTTTGTTAAAAGAGCCAGTATCACCATCACCTAAACATTTGAGTACCGAAGATTTTACTTTTGGCAGGAGGATTGAAAGATTTCAATGACGTCTGCAGATTCCTTGGAGCCCACCGAAGCATCATGGCTCATTTTACACATATGAAAAGCACGCTATTGATCATATTCACACACTTTCATTGCAATTGCAACCACTACACCGTTAAGGGAAAATACCTTCTATGCTGCATGTCAATTGATATACCGCAACCCACAACAACATCACTGTTGCTTTTAGGAGCAATTTTCTGTCTAACTTCATAGGCAACATCTCATTTACTCTTAAAAGGACTATTTTAACAAGCTTTAAATAGTCTTATATAAATTGTATCAAAATTTGCTTTTGTCATAGGTGGTGGCATGTTCATAACTGAGGTAAATGTACCCATAGAGTTACATCCTCTACCAATTTCATGCCAGAACACAATGTGTGTTAATTTAAAAAGGACTTAGACCATATTTGTCTTTTTTTTTGTATTGGGAGATGTGTAATAACCATCTTCAAAAACACAACCATTGCAATTAACTTTCATATTTAGAGAAAGTCCGATACGTTTTGATTCATCATGGATATAAGTAAGTTTCACTCCACAACTTTTACACGCTGCATACAAACCCTTTGAACTGTTTGAAGTGCATAAAAAAACAAGGAATCCGAATCCTGCTTATCTACTTTAATATTTTTAATTGTTTTTTGAACTAATAGATTTCAATAGATTCAACTGGTTCCTCGCTAGCGGGAGATTTGACAGCTTCTTCACAAGCATGTGAAGAGGCACTTTGATTTTTGTTTACCCGACACTTTATTTTCCTACCAGAGAATGATCTCTTTTGCTTCTCTTATTACCCACAGCAAATTAATCTTATTTGCTTCTCTCAGTCAAAGAACCTTCTACTCTGTTTAAAGAAAAGAGGAAATTTGGAGATGTTTCTCCAAAAGTAAGATTTGGAGATGTTTCTCCAAAAGTAAGATTTGGAGATGTTTCTCCAAAAGTAAGATTTGGAGATGTTTCTCCAAAAGATAGATTTGGAGATGTTTCTACAAAAGTAAGATTTGGAGATGTTTTTCCAAAAGTAAGGTCCAAATCCGATCTGTGAAGTATTTTACTATAGGGCTTATTATCAGTGGGACGATGAGAATATGTACAAGAAGGAAAATATGGAGCGTTAAAATTAGAATAAAAAAAAAAAAAAAATTCAGATCCACCTTGAAAAAGTCTTTTTGTGAATTTTCTGTATTTTCAACTGAAAAACCAATAAATCCTTCGAAATCTACAATGATTAGTATAAAAAACATTAAATCAAATTGGGGTGTACCACCTTAAGCTCCA
Organism: Euphysa ruthae; assembly: GCA_035046665.1. Lineage (NCBI taxonomy): Eukaryota > Metazoa > Cnidaria > Hydrozoa > Anthoathecata > Corymorphidae > Euphysa > Euphysa ruthae. The sequence continues at coordinate 9,499 of JAUZNK010092958.1, read as the reverse complement.
CTTATTTCTTCTGGATACAAGATTTATACAAGATTTATGACTTGATTAGTGAAAATATACATTTAAACTTTAAATATTTGTACAAATGGTGAAAATTTAAAAACTATGTAAGTCAAATAAGAAAAAGCCTATAGTATATGAATTGTATTTAAGTAAGGAGCATTCCCTGAAAATTTCAGCATCTTACTCAATTCAACTATCATGCTTCAAAAATTGTTAAAATCACAAAACACAAGTTTCTTTAGAAATAAAAAATAAGTTAAAATCTTCCAGCAACATAACATTCTGATTTTTCTTTCTAATTTTAATTATCCAGAAGGCCTTTTTAATTTCTCTCAACTTTTTTCTTCGTTTTTCCCTAATTTCGCTAGATTTTTTCTTCGTTTTTCCCTAATTTCACTAGGTTTTTTCTTCGTTTTTTCCTAATTTCACTAGATTTTTTCTGCATTTTTCCAACGCGCTTGCAGTCTCGCATGATTAATTTTTCTGCAGTCACTTTCCCGTGTAAGCCAAAATGGTTCAAATCCGAATGTATACTATCATTATAATGCAGAACTGCTGAGTTAATTGATAACTCAAATGTTCTTCTACCAATAATAATATTTTTGGAAAAGCCAGTCCACCACACAAGTAAGTTGAACGTTTCGTTAGTAGGAAATGGATGGACATTGGTAAAATGATGTTGTTTTTGTAAGTTTATTCTGTTGTTTTTTTCTGATTGCCATTTGCACCAGCTTGTTGTGGCATCACGTAGACACATCCCGTGTCTCTGATTTTTAACAGTAAATGCTGAACAATTAAACAGCACAGCATATTATCTAAATTATTTCTTTTAGCCATGCCATAATAGGTCGGCATTAAGTTGATTGTTTTTTCAGTCAACTTTCCCTTTTCTAATATGGGATTCTTTGTCCTTTTCTGTGATTTTACTAAATTCCGTTTATTTTCTAAGCGTTTCTCCACGGTGACCAACGTATTCCAACTTAATAGGTGTAAAAACATCACCTTTGTATGGATCAGCTGTTACAACTTCTGTCAAAGAAGATGTATTATTCATTCATACAACAAATGTTTATATTTTAATACATATAAACTAATAAATACTTAGCGACATATACAGCACGAACATGAAAATCGGTTTAAACTGAGAAAATGCTTTTTAAAGTGGCACGATGAAACACTACTTTTAAAAGAATTTGGTAGACTCTTCGATAGAAAGCATAGTTTAAACAGCAAAGAGTTTGTTCCGTAATTAGACATCTTTGCTGGTGGTAGCTTTAATGATCTATCAGTGAGCAAAGAGTAGGGAATTAATTCAATCTCAAATTTTCCCCACATTAACTCCGGATTTTAACTGATTTGCAGACTAATATGTCTCAACCATAAGAAGATTGAAACGTTTTGTATGAATACTGACTGTTTCCTCAAGGGAGAGTAGTTCATCAAAACTTAGGGCAAATTCTAGATGGATAATTCTAAGTGTTTTCTTTTGAACCCTATGGATCGTATTGTAGTCAGTTTTCTTACAAAACATCCAAATCATGGACAATAAAAAAATGACTTGAATTATAGCTCCACACGAGAATCCTTGTCTGAGTGATATTCAAGTCTCTTCTTAGTCTAATCAGACAACTTAGTTTATTATTGGTCTGCATACATAACTTTCTGATGTCTCGAAAAATTTAACTTACAATCTATGATAACACCAAGAAGTTTAGCTTCTTTTTTACTATCAATTTTCTCATCAAATAAAATAAAACTACTGAGAGGAATTATTGCCATAAAATTTGATTTGAATCACTCTCTTAATTTGAGTGTATGCTTGTACAGACGTGATTACACATTTTCAATAGAAATATCACATGTATAGAGTGTTTTATCATCTGCAAAGTTACGAATATCAAAATGCAAAACAAAAAAGAACATATCATTTATGAAAATATTAAAAAGAAGAAGCCCACGTATGGAGCCTTGGGGCACACCTAAATTTATATACAAATACTTACTAAAAGTGGAGCCCAACTTAACTCTTTGTTTCCTTAAACAGAAGTAGCTTTTTATGAAACGCAAACTTTTAGATGAGAAACCGTATGCTGCAAGTTTGGCTAAAAGCAAGTCATGAGGGATACAATCGTATGCTTTTGACAAATCCATGAGAATTGTCCCAATTTCTCCTTTTGTATCAAGATAGCGTTGCCACTTCTGAATTGAACGAAACAAAGTACGTTGAGTTGAAAATCCTTTGCAAAAACCACATAAGAGAGGGGAAAATTTACCACTGAAAAAACGATTAATATGTATGCAAACTAAGACTTTAGACACTATAGGTAGTATACTAATAGATAGTGCGGTAGTTTTCTTTGTCTAGTGCCTTACTTTTTTTGTGAACAGGAATTATATTTGCCCATTTAAGTTCATCTGGAAAAGAACAGTAATTTATTGAAGTATTAATGCAATCAGTTATATTGGAGCAATGATAAAAGCCGACAATTTTAGAACCTTTAGTGTAAAGTCGTTACTAATCTTTTTCAAGATTATGATGTCAAACAGTATTTTTTCTTTGATTGAACTAATACAAGGATGAGAAGAGAAAACTGAAATGGGATGATGTAGAGACCTTTTTGAGACACTATCATAAACTGATAATATCCATGGTTCGATATTTAGCGAAACTGGGATATGGACAAAATAGCTATTAAATATATCTACAAGAAGTTTATTATCAGAAATAAGATTTTTATTTTCCGAGAAAATAATTTCTGCTTTAGTATTTAAAGGCTCAAAAATGGTTTACATGCTGACCAGAAGACTTTATCACATCTTTAACGACAACTCTACAAAACTAAACTACTATTACCATCCCCTAAATACTCCTTGTAAATTAGATTGTTCTTTTCCACGGATCGCTTAAGCATCTGAATCGCACCTGCTACTTCCATCGCTCTTCATTATTTAACGTGGTTGACGCTGCATTCATTTTCAGCCTCCTATTGGTCATAACTTGGTGACCCTTTTTGTTTTTCCCACATAATACTTCCTTTACGGTGCTTTGAAAAAGCCTGCACATCAACTACGTTATCATCAACAATACCGCTAACAACTCCGTAGAGAGACGAATGTCCTTGTTTTTGCCATGCCCTATATATTTTTATACGCTGTTGGGTTGGACCGTCTGAAGAATCGTGGATGTCTTCTGCAGGTTTTCTCATACTTCTTGACGCTGCATCATTATACGCATTATATATTCCGTTCATATTCAAATTATCAAAGGCACTTTCCACTAAACCATATATGTTCATGCATCGAGAAAACGTTTTCATACTTGCGTGACCACGGAAAATCTCTCAGAATTTTGCAATTACCACTCTTTCGTTCGCTTAAAATATATTTCTTCCTTCGCCTTTGCTTTTATTATTCATTTCAGATTCTTTAGAAGAGTAGAAAAATAGCTCAACTTATCATAAGATGTACATTTGAGTTAAAGGTTCTGAGCAAATCCCATTTTTTTGGTGTTATGAGATAACTCAATGGTTTATGAATGACATTGTGGACACCGAAGAAAAATCTGGAAAACCACCCTAGAAAAACAACAAATTAAAGATTTTATACCTATTTTGAATATATAACCCATACATCACTTTAAAGAGAATAAAATTCTGCTCAAAATAAATTCAAAAAAAAAAAGATTATAAAAAAAGCAAATTAATTTTTAGGGCTACCGCCAAGGAAAACTATATTTACATAGATAGCATATAACACTTCTTCTCATCAATAAATAATTATAGATATTTTAGAGCGATATATTTTTATGCAAAGATTGGAATAATTTTAAAAAGTTGGGGGCAATCTTCTGGGGGAAAATTTCCGGGTGTGAAATTTTCCGAGAGAAATTTTTCAGGGAGAAATTTTCCTTGTACCGTTAAATCGAATTATTATTCACAAATGAAAATGATATATTTACGATATATCAAATACATTAAATGTAAAAAGTGCAATTTGTGGTTGTGCTTTGACAAAATAGCCAAATGTGACTTCTGGACACTTTCTTATACATGATACACTAGCCAAATGTGACTTCTGGACATTTTCTTATACATGATACACTAGCCAAATGTGACTTCTAGACACATTCTTATACATGATACACTAACCAAATGTGACTTCTGGGCATTTTTTTATACATGATACACTAGCCAAATGTGACTTCTGGACACTTTCTTATACATTATACACTAGCCAAATGTGACTTCTGGACACATTCTTATACATGATACACCAGCCAAATGTGACTTTTCGACACTTTCTTATACATGATACACTAGCTAAATGTGACTTCTGGACACATTCTTATACATGATACACTAGCCAAATGTGACTTCTGGACACTTTCTTAAGGCGCTCTTCGACTTATAGGAAATTTTCTTTTTCTGTCCTTAGAAAATTTTCTTTCAAATTAGAAAGTAAACAAATATGGCGAGAATAAGTTTGACAAAAAAGAAAATTTTATTGCTTCAAAATAATCTAAAAAGGATTAAAGGCGCAAAAAGATGTGGGTACGGAAAGTCTATCAAGAGCGAAAAAAAAAAAAATAGAAAGCTCCATTTGCTACTAAAAGAAATGACCTTACACGACCTGTATTTTTTTTTAAAAATATTTTCGAATGAACTGGACAATATATAAACAACTTTTAAAAGTGTTCTTCATGAACTGACCCATAAACATCGATATAATCTTACTTCTTCGATCAACATGGCATTTAAATCATTTTCTCGATCAAACTCGTCATACCTTTCGTTTTGTTCATGTTCTTTTTCATATTGTTCTGTGTAGGGTTGAAATACAATTGGCATTTGTTGCTGCTGTTGCTGTTGTGACGGATTTTGTTGTTGTATTGATGATAATCGACGGTTGCTTTGTCGATAAAGAAACCTCCTGCTAGCTCTGATAAATAGTTGCGTTTAGAATTACGGTTCATCATTTAATATTTGCAATATTATATTCTTCCGAATAACCATTGTATTATTGAGTTTTCATATTATATTAATTTATACCACAAAACACTTCTTATAACTGTTTTTTCTTCTTAGAACTGTTCTTCTTAGAATTCACGAAATGAAGTAGTCTGGTTGGTTGATTAAAAACTTCCACTCATTCCGCACAAACAACACAGACACAGAAAAAGTTGGACTTTTGCTGGAACAGAAAATATTTATCAAAAAGTTTTTCGGACCGGTTCGTTTTATAGGGTCAGACAAAATACGGAAACTTCGTTAAGCTCGAGTTTTCAAACGAAGCGAAACTTCATGATATATTTTTTAAATCTATTTATCTAGTTAAATTATTGTTGATCTAAAATGATATTCCAAGAGGCTTGACCCAAGGAAACCAAAACTTGAGGGGCGTACCGTGACACGATTATTTATAGTTCACAATCAAACGATAAGCAGAATCTTTTAGAATAATGATACACCTATATTTAATTTTTTATTATTATTGGATTGAAAGGTTTTAAGGTTTTTGTTTGTTTAACATTCTTTGTATCAAAAAGCACATGGCCTCTTATCAGCGCCATTGATTTACACTTAACACGTGCTTTGCACATGTTATGTTGATCCTGATGAGTTTATTTAAGGAACTTAACTCCTCTTTTGCGGTCTGATTTTGTTTTCAAGCTTGTATAATTAAGTGTTTTGTTAAAATACCTTTTGTGTTAGTTATTGGTGAGCAGATTAAAGATAACATATTTAACACACCGGCGTATATTTTTAAATATTATAAGTAACTATGGCTTCGAATTTTATTACTGAAGAGTTTGTTAACAAGACATATCGTGAAGAATTTTTTCTGAATAATAACAAGGACAGTGAAAAATCGTTAATAAAAAAAGATTTGCATGACATTTATGGAAGTGAAAGTGAAGATTATAGCACGCGTTTTCATCAAAGTGATGAAGAAAAATGTGATATGCATTCAAATCTTTTTGACAAAAACATTAGCATACCTTCGTTAGGATGTAATTTACCTGATGAACACTATGGTTGCATGTCTGCAATCTTACCTAATAACAATGAGTCCAATAAAAAAGAAGAACTCACATACAATAGATATTGTCTGCAGGGCTGGGTTTACATTGCGTTGTTTTCTTGGTTCATGGGTCTAGTTCTAGTACCTGTGTTATTTTACCAAAGTATGGCTGGACTCACATCGTCAATTGACTTAGTAGAACCACGACCGTTACCTGTATATATCAGTTTGTTGTTAGTAAGTCATGATTCTTTTTAGCTGCTGTTTATTTAAGGTAATTTCTGTCGTCTATGAAACCGCAAGTGTCAACTTTGTCATATTTTTCAAATAATATTCCACCAATTCCTATTGGAAAACCATTTGATATATAACAAAACCCCTATTTTAAATAATTCGATTAGCATTGAATATTGTTTTTCGAATCTGTTAATTCATGTTTTGTGTGATTAACGGTCTCATAAAGTATGAGTGGCTGATGCCACAATTAACAACAAAATTTTATCTTCAAATTTAATCGAATAAAAAAAAATACCAAGAAAACTAAATAATCTGAAGAGTGTAACCGATCTCTTTCGTTGTTTTCATTTCTTTAAATATCCCTATATTATTTTATCGTACTATGCACTGAACTATCAGGGGAAAATATAAAACGAATAAGTATTCATAGTATACATAGTATACAAGTATACATAGCATCTATCAATATTTTGAAGATGCTATGTACTTGAATTTTATGTAGATATTCTTATATTTAAAAAAAAAAAAACTAGTTTTGGATGTTTTTTACATTATGTTTTTACTCGTGTCAAATACAGAGTTCGCTTCAAGCTAGCGCTCGTCCACTTTACGGAAACATTAAAAATAACAAAAAATATACTTGCAAGTGAACAAAATTACTAATATGAAGGCTAAGCTAGTCTTTTCGTACCCTAAACCTATGTCAATGGATTTAGGGTAACAGTATAACCTTAACTAATACCTTACTTACCCTAACTAATACCGTAAAACTATACTTCTAGAAATAGCTTTCAGCAGACTCATGATTTACCGCTTTTATATTTTTACATTACCAAGAAAGTTTAAAATTTTAAAATGATCTGAATACTTAAAAAGTGTTTGGCAGTAAACGCTAAAAAGTTAGAACACGTAGGAAATTTTTGAAAACACGGAAGGTAAAAGTAGTCCTCTTACTACGACCTACGCTGCAAGCTATTTCAAGAAGTTTAGGGCTTTAGAGTTCGTTTATACTGTTGCATTAACCCAGTGACATAGGTTGAGGGTATGAAACGACTGACATAGCCATCATATTGGTGATATTGCTCACTTGCAAATCAATTTTTTATAATTTTTAATGTTTCTGTAAAGCATTTAGCGTAACTTAGGTCGGAGTAGGAGGACTATTTACCGTCATGTTGAAAACACAGTTATAACTATAGAACATATATAAAAAATAGCTATCTATAACTTCACGATGTTGTCGTGCAACATAGTGCTCTCCTCTGGAACAAGTTAAAAAGTAAACATGCTCAAATATTATGCCGAATTATGATAAAAGATCAAAAAATATTTTGTGAATATTGTAGCTTGCTTTGTCTGTCAGATTTTTTACCATGTTTACTAGGAAATTTAATTTCACGAGTACAATGATTCGGTGTTAATTGCGCACGAAATCCATAACATTTATAATACGTAATTCCATACAGTACCAAGGTTGCGAAAAGCTATAACAGAACATATTATTCAACTTGGTTCTAAGAAACATGTTTCTCTAGACCTAACGTTGCGGCTGAACAACTGTATAAGACAAAGGGTTAAACATTTTTTTTTTTTAGCAATTCGAAATTTCAGTAAATTTTTTTTCCATAAGCAGCTAAAGTTTCGGTTATATGAATGTTGCTTACTTAAAACTGGAATTTCAGTACTGAATGTTGCTTCTTAGCATTTGCTTAATTTTGTGTGTAAAGCTTGTTATATGAACTAAATATGAGTTGCTATATTTAATATATGAAAACCTTGTAATTTACAGATCAAAACAGAAATTGATAACTACATGAAACATGCAATATGCTAAAATAAAATTTCAAAGAATGTCTTTTACTAATTTTTACAAAAATCCATTGTTGAATTTGCTTAACGTTATGAAACCATGTGTTGGATATTGCTTAACTTTTAATTGCTTGATACTTTTAACTTTTTTGGTTATCAAAAAACAAATTTCCTCAGCAAAAGATTTGACTTGATTTGACTAATAATGCTATTGATTGCTCTACATGCCAAGAGCCTATGTTTGAGTCTTGTTAATTTTTCTAGGCATTAAATTTGATAAAACAGCTAATCAACTGGCTATCAGGTAAATTCGCCTCCGATGATTGCCCCCTAGAAAAATGCCTCCAGAGCATTGCCCACCAAATAATTCCCTCCTAGAGATTGCCTCCGGGGTATTGTACCCAGAAAATTTGCCCCATATTTAAAAAAGTCATTTCATTTCTAGTTTTTCTGTTTTATGATAACAAAAAATATCTAAAAAAAATTGATTACTGTATTAACAAATTTGTTTGGACTCAAATTTTTTTCTTCTGTCTACAATTTCGCCTGTCTCTCAAATGTAAAAATCGTCAATCCTATATTATATAAACCCTTTATCATAATGAGAAACAACTGTCAAAAAAAATTTTTATACCCTTTTGTAATATCTCTTAGATTTTTAATAAAGAGACTAATAATTTAAGAATTTAATCTATTATTAATATCAAGAATTGTCTCAAAATGTCTATTTTCAATGTTCGTTTTACTGATTCCAAAATCAACTGAAACTGCTTTGAACTGCTACGGAACTTGTAGAAGAGACACACTCTCCATCGTGTTACGAATGATGGACCTTCATCGCATTGTATAATTACGATATACACCTTTCACTGCCATGTTATAACTTCCTAGTATACCAAACACAAAATAAATGTTTTTCAGCATAGATTACAATTTTCTGCATAAAAAACAAAATTTCAAGGCGTAGAATAACTTTTTTACTACATAAAGAATAAACATCATATAAAAATCAGTATTGTTATCACCAGTGTTACTACTTGGTAGTGTTTTATCAGCTTTCATTTATTATATTATCTTGATCTTCATATTCCCAACCACTATCAATATTTTCTATATTATTTTCATCATTTTTTTCTATTCCAATATCTGCATCGCTATCAAAAATAAAATCTCATTTACATCAGTATAACTTTTTTTTTTTCTTTGGGCAGACAACCCACAAAAAGTCTCAGGAATCCATTTCACAGGGCCCGCGGCTACGGACGGGCCACCCGGGCTGTGGCCCGACCACTTTTTTGCAAAGTAATAATTTTTTTTTATCTAGCTAGAAAATTCTGATTTAAGAGTTCTCATTCCAAATAAAATAGCATTACATTAACGGTCTTTCTGTATAATTAAAATAAACAACTGAACTATAACAAAGGCAAAA
>JAUZNK010092947.1:0-12374 GCA_035046665.1 Euphysa ruthae | reverse complement strand
TAAAAGTGTATAAAAGAACTATCTTATAACCAACAGCAACAACAAAAAGCAATAGTCACAAAAAAACAATTTTCTTGACTAACATTTTTTTTATATATCATTTCTCTTTGATGTTTATGTTTATTCTTTAAAATTATAACCTTGTTAATTTTAATCACTACTAAAAGTTATAAAATTACTTTAGTTATTACACATTTTACCTTATTTTAGACACAACAGAAAAGGTGTTTCTGACTTTGTATCTGCTCGAGAAAACTCTATCTATATTATTAACTTATGTCACATGGTATCAATTCTCTCTGACAGTTTGATATTTTGTTGTGGTGGCTTACTGCCCTTAGTTTCATCAGCAACATCACAAAATTTTGCAAACGATGTGCTAGAAGCATGCGGTGGAATGACTTTAGATGTGGGTTTTGCATTCTTAAATCGTGTTCTCAACATTATTGATGTAGTTGCATTTGCTTCATCAACAAATTTTTCATCAGTTGAATCGCATCGTAATATGGTTCCTGGTGGTGTGCTTCGACAATGTATCCGAGTAGGTAAGCTCATATGTATGATGGCTTGTATAAAGAAATTTTCTCTTATTTAACCAACCAACTAGGGCTAAAAGTAGAAAATCAATCTTTATAACTGTTTATTTAGAATCTGACATGAAGATATTTTAAAGATTTTAATGTGGTTTTGATGCCATTTTCGTGTTCATGTTTTAGTTAAAAATATTGAAAAGAGATGGCGGAGATGCTATCCTTTCGTTTGTAGAAATAAAAATATTGGCACAGTTGTAATATTATACAATATATTACACAAACCTTTTTTAGTTTTGGTTTTAATATACCGCTAACAGAGTTCCATTTTGGGCATTGAATTTTTTTTGCCAATATAGTGAGATAGTACTTAGGGTTTTTTTTAATTTACCTTTAGCTGATGTTGAGTATGCATATTTACACCAGTTTATTTCTTAAAAAAATTTTCTGTAAAATTATTAGTTTTTTGCATTAATATTTTTATAAATTTTAATATTTAGTGTTATGTGGGGCTGCACGTAATCGTGTTGTGTGCCGACAACGTGAAAAACCATCTGGTGGAGCAATTCATTCATACCCTCGTACATATAAAGAGACACAAGAAGCTATTAAAACTCTTATTGCTTCAACTAAACCTGCCACTGAAGAGGTAATTTTTATCACTTCTTTCATACTTCTTTTATTTTTAATGAAATAAAGAAATAAAAGTTTAAACAATAAAAAAAAGAGAGGATAAATTCTTTTTATTCTTTCCGAAATTGCTATATAATGAATTGTTGAGACAATTCTATGTTTTATAATGAATTATTGAGACAATTCTATGTATTAGCTGATTTTATTTTAATTGAGTAGTTTTAACACTAAAGAAAATTTTTATGTTTTCTAAACTGTGATAAATAACTATTGAATAGCTCTTGAAGCTAAATCTTGAAATCAAATTGATACATCACAAAGAGAATAGAATCAATTAGATTAACAAATTATGCCCTAAAATCATTAAAATTGGGAATTAAAAATAAGATTTGAAGAATTTGTCGCAAAAAAATATAAGACTACTCATTTGAAAGGTGTTCGATAATAAATTGAAAAAATGGCAGCTATGTATAATTAACGTAATAAAATAACATTATAAAAGGATTTTTTATTACACGCTATTTTTTCCATATGAAAATTTGAACAAATTTTTTTTGTAATTTTCTGATTCCACATTGTTACATATAAGCTCATTTCTGCTTGTTTTCAAAGATCACAATGATGTTATAGTTTATATATTGCAATATTTAGGATCTTGTGCAGAATATTCCTGGTCATATGACAACTGTAACCCACCCTGAAAAGCTTCTTCAAGATTCTGATATTGGACGGTTGCGATCGCTTGTATACCGTGAGGTGGAGGATACTCGTCAATCTCGATATGTATCACTTGTTGTAATTTACTTTGTTGCTGTTATCATGGTTGCCAGATACAGAGATATTTTAGAGCACGAACATTTTTCAGATGATGATAAAAAAAAGGGTATAAATTTGCATTTAATATTCCCAAAAATGTTTATTTTAGGCGTGAAGATATCCTTATTGAATGCGAGATATAATTAGGCGTTGTTATTGAAGATAGTATTAAAAAAATTTGCTCTGCATCTCCTAATATTTTGTACAGCTTTGGAAACATTAAATACAGGTTTCATAAAGATGCTTATCTTATATGCGATATTTTATGTCAGATATGAGATAAGATATACATTATATCTGATATAACTTAAAAAGACTTTTTCAAACAGAGAATCAGTACTAGCGGTTTCTAACGAACCTTTCCGTCAGATATTATTGTAATCTGTTATTTCATTTTAACACCATTTTGGATCAAACCATACACAATAGTGAGGAAATTTTTCAAAAAAGTAGAAGAGAGTTGAGTTGTGGTTTTTTATATATTTATATCAACATTTTTTCATTCTGTATTAGATATGATGAAGTGCTTGCCTCTTTTTCATAAAAAAGTGTCTAGGAAGTTTAAACCTTAATAGCTTAGCTAATATTAATGAATATTTTGACAAAAATTTTCACATAGTATTAATTTCAGCGAAATTATACATCCCTTTCAATATTATTGTTAATACTGATTTCTCCAGGTCAATCTCCACAAGATTCTCGCAAATCATCTGAGGGTAGTAGTTCGTCATTTAGCAGTTCCTCATTAGAAGGAAAAATTGAAATGACTTTCATGACATCTGCGCAGCTACTTAAAGATATATTGTTTGATTTTTCTCATTACTTATCAAAAGTTCTTATTGGGAGTCATGGGCAAGACCTTCTTACCGATGGGTTAGGTTCTTTAAAATCGGAAGACAGTACTGTTGAAATGGTGATGTTGCTATGTTCACAAGAGTGGCAGAATGCTTTACAAAGGCAAGCTGGTCCTGCCTTCATGGAGCTAATTGATGAAGGTAGAAAAATGTCCCATTCGACTCGTGAGAGAATTGTTATCACTGGTAGTGAAGCCAGAGATATTTTGAGTGAGCGGGACAATTTTGAAGATTTGAAGCATGCGCAGTTTGAATCAATATGTACTAAGACAATTATAACATATATAGAACAGTACAAGACTTATGAACAGTTTTTCAAAGCTAAAAAGAAACGAAATACCAGTTCTGCCACTCAATGTCTGGAAAAGGTGATCTATTAAACTTTTGTTTTTTTTTCCTTTAATTTAAAATTTTGTTTGTGGGGTTTTTTTTCCACTTTTGTAATACAGTAACATTATTTAATGTCCTGGTTAAGTAATATCTCTTTAAGGGTGTTTGTACCTATTTTTAGGGATGTTTATACTTATTTTTAGTGGTGTTGATAGAGAATTAATGAAAAATATTTTTATTATTATTATTATAAAGAAAATCAGCAAGATGAATATAGCCCTTGTTCACTACTATGAGCAAAAAAATGAAAATTGCTTGACAAATCTCTTACACACCTTTTATTATTATACTGAATTATAAATAAATAACTCTGCTTTCTTTTGCCTCTTTCTGTATAATTCCCTCTCTATTTAACATATTGAATTATAAAGTTATGCTAATACAAGTTACTATAAATACCTATGAAGCAATAATAAATACTAAAAATAAATTAATAGTTTTGTTGTTTTTATTTAGATATTTGATGTTCTAACGAGTGAATATGGTGCTTGGCCTATTTCCAATGCTGGTTCAGCTAATCAATATTATAAACTTGATAGATGGGAAGACCTGCATCGCCGACGGAAACGAATGGTTAGAAATCAACATGGAACTTGTCATCCTGAAGCAACTTTGCACCCAGGATCTGCTGAAGGTTTACCTTATTCATATTTTGAAAATATTACTTGATAATAGTGTTTTTTCATGATAAAAATTGTGAAATGAAAATTAATTATGATATTTTCGTAAGTCATTATTTTATGGAATAAAAAAAGTTATACATTGTTAAAAATAAACAGTTGTTGAAAATCTTATTAGCCATCCCCAAACAAATCAAATTTAATTGAAATATATTTTCGACTTATTTGCACTATAAATCATTTAGATCAGATTCCTCAGAATCATTTAATGAACTAAAAGTTCCGGAATTTTCATCTATTATCAAAATAGCAAATCTTCTTTTTGTCTACGGTTCTATCAACAATAATCTTCCATCAATTTCAAATTTATTTGCTGAAACTGAAATAACCCATAACCACTTAACAAGAAATTTTGATAAGTGAAACTTTACGTTACACCCCGTAAAACACAAAAGTATGGTCAGTATTCCATCATTTATCAATGCATCTATGACTGAGATAAATCTCTTGTTTATTTTGTAAATGAATTTGAAAATTTTAAAAAAGATTATCATTAAAGTTTTTAATTTCTCTCTCTTTCTTTTCGAATTTGCTTGTTGTTGCGTTGCGTTGCGGTATGTTTTTTTTAAAAAATTATTTTGTCTCATTATTTTTACTAACATTTTTTGCATGAAATTAATGTTTTTGTAAACAAATATCAAATGGTGTCACTCCTTTGGTAAAATTTTTGTATGAGTGATTCCATCCAATTCGATCATCTTTTTTACAAAATCATTTGTATTGATAATAATTTTTTTTTCAGAAATATTTGTATAATAGATATTTTATTTATTTGATTATTTCCTTTGTAACTTTACAATGCTTTTGTGCAACAAAATATATATAAATAAATTATACATTACAAAGTAGGTTTTTACAATTTATTTTCTAATAAGTGTGAATGAAAAATCGTGACTCACAGAAAGTCTTTTGACCTTATCATCAAGCACCAAATGTTAAAATTATGTTAAAATTAAATAAATTTTTGTCAAGGGGTTATAAGTAAACATAATGATTTCCATAGATAAACAAGTAAACACTTACTTGAAAATAAAGGTTGCATTAAAATTTTTTTTTAAAAACCCATAGAAGATATGTTGGTAGTATTAATTGATTTAGAGACTCAATTACTTTGTTTTGGCTTTTCATGTTGTGGTTATAGGATTTGATAGCATATATTACAAAAATTTAGGAATTTCTTTACGCTTCAACATAAAAAATGAAGGTTAGTAGCAGTTATGTGAACGTCCTTTTTTTTAATCTCATCAAAAAATGGGTGTAAAGTTTCTGTCTTTAAAAAGGATTACATGAATAGCATTTTTTTGAATTATAGATAGGGAAGTCATCTTAATCAGAAGTTATCTTACTTGTGTGGGAGCTTGCCCATACTCTATTAGCATACTATATAAGCATACTATATTAGTATAATTCAAATAACAATGTGTAAACAAGAAGTAAAGTTATTTGTTTATTTATTTTTTTTTTAAAGTTTTGCGTTCAAAACATGTTTGGGTTTATGAAGAATTCCTGATGAGATTTTGGCTTTCCCTAGATTTTTATCTGCTAGTATACCAAGAAATTTTGTGTAACATTTCTCTTGATTTTTTCTGTGGCCAATAATTTGGTATTTAATTTTTCTTCTATTTAGAATTGAACGATGTATATTTAATTTTAGATATAAATAAAGCGATAATTTGTAAAAATTAAATCATTGCGAGATATCTTGTGCATTGTACATTGTAATAAAGGTATAATAAACTGCAAAGGTCTTATTATAGGTCTCTGATCTCCATGTAGTGATTGATAAAGGCTTTGCGGTTGGTCTACTCGGATTCCGGTTGAGAAAATCTACTCATCCTCGTTCTCGTGGTCACTAGAAAAAATTTCATCGTATTTGTCGTTTTCTTCAATTTCACAGTTCTGCTTTGCACACGAGTCTGTAAAAACAAGTGAATTATCAACACATGTATAGTATCCTGACAAGCACTTCTTTGGATAGGAACAATACATCAGCTGAAGTATTTTTCTGGTCTCAGCCTAAGCCAACGGGCAATGGTATGTCAGGATGGTTTTCCAAAAATTTTCGCTACATGTAGGCTTGGTAGCAAGCCCTGTTTGCATGGAGACTCAAGCTGTTCGAGCATAGCGGTTGGCATTTTGCTTCCAATCTTCCTTGTTTCACGGAATACACTTGTATCAAACAATATCAGTGCTTTCTTCTTTGTGCCCATATATATCACAAACAAACTGTTGAAGGCCTCATTTCTGTGCTTCAGAAAGGGAAGGTTTATTACCAAATGAACTGAACAGATTGATGTACAAGTTTTCCTTTAACATCAATTTGACAACTTTCGATTTTCCTTTTCCAGAAAACACACGGTATCGCACCCTGTAAATGTGTGTAGCTCAAGAGGTGATCGACAAGCTTTTTCAATGTCCTCAACATTGAACCTCATTGTTAATGATTCCTTAACTTTCGTTATTGAAATGATGTGTGCTTTGTTCTGTTCCTGTGCAGATGAAAAGGCTGCATCTGATGTGTTCAGCCACACCAAGTGAAATAAGAAATACATCTGCATCTGGAGTGTGAATAGCATTTCTCTTCACTGATCATTTTGGCTTGCTAACGTATCCTGGTATCAGTGTCTTCTTGATTTGATTTGATGCTGGTACATTCCTGCTTTATCCGTTCGATCCCAGCTTGAAGCAGATATTGTCAAATACCACATATACTTCTAAGTCTCTGATAACATCACAGTTATCTTTCCAACGGCTGACTAGAAATCTGATGAGCTCTGTCTTGTTCTCTTCACTAGAAAGAAACGACACCCATTGCTTTATCATTTGACATCCGATTATTTCCTCAAACTTCATCTTCCCCGTCTCTCTGTAATTTCGTTCTGCATTCTTGATGTAGCACTTACGACAAACGTCGAATACAATATTGATCCTAGAAGAATACGAGTTGGATGAAACAGCCAATTTCAGTAGCTGATCAGTAAATTCTGTCAATGTCAGGCCATAATTTTTCATCTTGCTCACCATTGCCATTCCATCAATAATAGTCGCGGCAGGTGATGGTGTGACATCTATACAACAGGGAGGATTTGCTTGTTTTGACCAATTCTCCTGCACTGGTTGCCAAAGACCACGGAACTGGTCCAAGTGGGTAGCAAAAGATTTCTTTCTGATCAATATTTTGTGTCTGTTAGATGATAGGTATTTCCCCGTAGATTTCGCTTTGTGAACTGAACTGTACAATTTTTGCGTCTTTCGCTTTAACATTTTTATAATCGTGGTGAAATTACCCAACTTTAATCGTTTTAAGGGCTCATAGAAACCAACTTCTTGTCTGACCAGTCTTACATCGACAAACTTTGCCATTATGATCTCTCCTTTAGTTTTAATTTCCAGCAAATCCAAAACTACATTTTCAGGCAGCAAAACACCAGAAGATAGACTAATGAGTGGCAATTCTTCGAATAGACTTATACACATCTTGGTATTTATTTACAAACCAGCATCCTTAAACCGAGACGCAATACCTGCAGGGAAGGTTAGTATCATATGAAAAGTATCATCAGGAATATAGTTTTGAATTTTTCTGCCTTCTTACACTTGATCTGATGTACTTTCACGTTAATGGCTTGATCATATAAACAGACGATTGACTTTAATTGCAATTGATCATTCCATCATGTGATAAATTGTGGGCATTAAGGCAGTCCAGATAGCCAATGTTGTTTTGTCTGACTGTTTAATTGTTATGTAAGTCAATGTATAAGCCATCCCAGCTTGGAATATGCAGGATATTTCCATCTTTCCTCAGAATGACCCACATGTTGTACAAAAAGCTCTGATTGGAGAAAAGCATATAGGGAGCAAAACTTTCCTCTCAAGAGAGTAATTTTTTGGGTCCAATCTTTTTGGCGTTCACATAGTCAGGAATATTTTGAAGTACCTAAAAGTGAAAACCCTGAAATAAGTTTAATCAAATACAATTCAAGTCCAGTTTCAACATGGAATTGCACTTTTGGTCCTCCGCTTTAATGAATCATAATGATCCAATCAACATTCAATAGATTGTTTTGAATGTTACAGATGCTTACCTCCTTTTCTTCTTTTTAACAGGTGGTGGAGGCCTAAATTGTCCATCGTTAATGTCAATGATGTTGTTGTCTACTGCCCAAGTTGGTTGAATAGCTATAGAATTTACTTTGTGAGTCGTTCCATGACCTAAATAAATAAAAAGGTTTAAAATCAGACTCTATAACGTTAAATGTCCATAAATTAAGGTGTGGGAACTTACACGAACAATACAAAACCTCGAAAGAGTAGAAATGGTATATTCATTTCCAGGCCTTTCCAAGAATAAACCGCCAGGTGAGCTGCGAAAAGCCCACCTAAAACAATCTAGGAATAAAGATATAAGACTAAGTATCATGAAAAATATAATGATTTACCCAAGTTTAGGAGGCCTAAACAAGTTTTAGGAGGGCTATAAAAAGTCCTTGTAGATTGATTTAGGAGAGTGTGGACTTGGACGTCGTCTTCTGGAAATACCTGATTTCAAAAGATAGATTATAAATTACCTAACAGAGTTTCTTCTAATCTGTCAATATTACCTTTTTCACCAGAATAGTGAAAATTCCCTTCGAATAATTTTCAGGAAGTATTACATCGTCTGTATTGCCATGTTCAGTCTTCTGGTAAGCCACCTCTGTAAATATAAGTAAATGTAAATGTAAGGACTGAGTACGATACCCCAGCCCAAGTTTGTTCATTGTTGTTTTCAGTTCATAGCTGTTGCAAATATTTTTGATTTGGCAGTGGAGAAGAACGCCCTTTGGGGTCAATTTGGTTCCTTTATGAACTATAACAGTAATTTTAAATATTTTCTAATTTCCAGGCTAACTAAAAAACCACATATTTTATAATGATGCTAACTTACAGTTAGGTTTCTACATTTTTCATTCAGAACCTTCATTAAAATAATTAGTACTACGAATCAATTACAGATGTGGCACATACAATTCAAACTGTTCCGAAGCTTTATTCTAGTTTTGAATTTATGATGAACTTAATATCAAAAGCAATAAATGCAATGTTTAAGAAACCATTTACCTGCATAGGTTAGATCTTGTCCAAATGATGACTTTACCGCAAGACACAACTTGTTTCTGTCTCTCCTTTCTTAAGCAAGGTAAGTAAAAACGAATCCAGGTTTGGAGGATTTATGCAATTCGACATTTCGAGTTTATCAGTCTTAGGTGGCCAAATCATCTCGTGGTTCCAATTCTTGATTTCCGCTTTAACAATGTTTGTAGCTTGCGTGATGATCTTTTGAGTAGATACCATTCCTTCGATATGGTCCATTCTTGGATTTGCATCATACTATTTTAACACCATGTCCTCGATCTTTAACGTTACGGTGTAAACCAAATACGCCTCAGCATATTTGATGAAGTTGCTTATTTTATTTTTAATGTTTCGCTTCAGGTTATTTTTTTCTGATTTTGCTGAAAGCAAAACTTTGTAACTTTGAAAGTGTCATTTAAAAGCCAAGCACTTTTTTTTTTTAGATATTTCTCTGAAGAAACCTATCCACTTAAGTACCATCTGTTTCCAAAATAAATATTTTTATTTAGAGATCCCCCCTGAGAAACCACCCCCACTGAAATACCATTTGTTCACAAAACAAATACCAAAAGATAAAGAAATTGAAAACAATTCTGATGATGAGACTGATCTTGAAACTGTTTCTGATGAAAGAAAAGCGTATTATCAACATGGCAGTATTATATTCAGTATACAATGCAATGTCATTTCACCTGGAGCTATTGTTCCTGGCACGTTGGCAATTACAAGTGATTCATTGTATTTTACTGCTGATGATGAATGTGAGGAAGTGAAGCAAATAAATCCACAGGTACATTTGAAACTTTAATTAAAGATGGCCCTACAGCACCTCAAACTGTTTGAAGAATTCTGTTGGTCCTGAAAAAAATATGCTAGGCTAATTTGTTTTTTAAAGAAAATTTTGTATTTTATGTATAAATAAAAATGGAAGAAATTTTTATTAAACACTTTTGATATAATAAAGCTTTCTGTACTTTGAATATAAAATAAACAGATATTTGTTTATCAAGCTGTGCAGAGGATAATTCACATGTGCAAAATTTCACCAGAATTTATGCTCCATACAGTGATCATAGGCCATGTAATCAAAGTTTTGTATTAATGGAGAAGCTTATCATTGATAAAAAAAAATATGTGAATTGCAGAAACTTTGATAGTTTTTGAGCATGAGATTGAATTATTTTGTTTTTGATGCTTTATCTTAGGTGCTTATATACAATGATTGTTTAAACATTAAATGCTCGTTCATCAATATTGTTGGAGTTATATCAAGGCGGTATATATTACAGAATAAAGCAATTGAAATTTTCTTAGCCAATAGAAGTAAGCTTAAATTATTTTCTCTACAATTTACATTGATCATGGAATTATAAGATAATTGAAATCCGATGAAATTTTTAGAGTCTTGTTATCTATTTTAATCGAGGAAATATTAAAAAATTTTAAGAAAATAATATGAAGATTGACACATGTAAAGATGGAAACAGTAACAAATGCAGATAAACTTTAAAGAAATAGAATATCTATAAAGAAATTCATATAATATTTAATTACACAACGTGCTCCCATCATCTTGTAAGGTATGAAATAAATCCTAGAGTTTATATAAGTTTTGGTAGGCTCAAAAGTACGCATTTGAAGAAATTGAGCAATTAAATATGATAATATCTTTTCTACTAATCATGTTTTTTATTTCAGAAATATTCATTAACATTCCTTGAATATAAAGAACTGTAAATAAAGCATTTTAGAACATTAGAATGTTTAGAATATCTTATGTTCAGAAAATCCTCTAATGCAGAATTTTTGAATTATCAGTAATGATAAACATCATGAAATTTATATTCAGTATATTTGAGCTTAAAATTTTGTATGCTATCTATTAATCATCAAAGACATTTGAATCATTTGTATATTTCTTAGGGAGTTTCATGTTTGCATTTGATTCACATGATGTGATGAAGCAAGTTATACAACAATTACCTGCTGTTGGAGTTAGGAATATGTATGGGTTATCACGATCACGGTATTCTTCTTCAATCTTTGTCATTCTTGTTACATAACACCAAGAGCACCTGTCAATTGTTAATCCGTATTTTTGTATTAGTTGCCTTCTTTCTAATTTTTTATCTTAGGAACAATCACACAAATTGATCATCTGTCATATTGATTCTAAAGTCCCTTGGGAACTTTTTACCCCGTTTGTTTTGAATTTCAAGTAGTGTGGCATAATAACGAATAAAAGCGTATTTAAAAGAATTATTCTATAACTAAACCAAGCAATTTCTGAAAGGTTTTTGCTGCTTGAACTTTTCAACAATAGTTTGTTTTGTTGAGATGTGTAAAGTAAATATTTGAAATTATTTTATCCAATTTAACTGTGATTCAGCTTAATTAAACATTTAATGTTATATAATGCTTTCAAACAATCTTTACAAGATCAAAATCATATCACCAATTTGAGAGTAGTATACTTTTTCTGAGTTCAAAAGCACTAGAAACTTGCTGTTCATATAATATGATACAACGAACCAGCACTAAAATTGCTCTGAGAGTAAAAATGTAAAGGGTGACAAAATTTTGGTGCTGTGAGGATGAAAGCTGCTTATAATTCAAAAGTAAGTGTATGGCATTGATTTGTCAAAATGTTACTTTTTCTGGGAAATAGATGTAATTATAAAAGCACATAAGGGTTTTTAGGGTTTTTCAATCTCTTTTTATTTAAAACCAAGTGTTTACTTTAATTCGCAGTCTTTCATATTTTGTTAAAATTGATTGTTTTAATGCGTCCAAAGTTTTTAAAAAAGTTTTTTTATTTTAGAGGTGTTTCAATGTCATCTGGAAAAAATCTCTTTTCTAAATCAAATATGTGCCAGCGATGGCAAAATAGAGAGATATCAAACTTTGATTACCTCATGTTTCTCAACACAATTGCTGGTAATTTTTTAAAAATATTTTCTATTCTTGTCATTTTGATTATCATTCCAGTCATTAATACCATTACTTTAATATTACACCAAGTGACAACCCCTTTTTGAACTCATACATTGATAACATTGATAAACTGTCGCAAGCATAAAGCTAATCACTTCTTTTTTACTCAAATTTACCCAGTAGATTTATTTGTAACACAGAATTTTCTCTATTTAGGAATTGTAACATTTTGTTCTTAGTAGGAAATAAATAACACAGAAAAAAACAGATATAAAATCCTAAAAAGATTCACTTTATTTTCTTTGCTGTCATTTTTAATTCTAATTCAAAATACTGGAAAAAAAAATTGCCGCCAAAAAATCGCAATTTACTTCAACTTTTTATTTCTTGAATTTTTATGGCTTTTTTCATTTTGTTTA
>JAUZNK010092936.1:0-12374 GCA_035046665.1 Euphysa ruthae | reverse complement strand
TATATACATATATATATACATATATATATATATATATATTAGTATACTAAAAAATTAGTCATAAAATCTCTTCAAAAAAGGAAATGTGGCATTAAGTTAACTTAGTCGTTTTTATATAAAAGTTTTAGGCAATAATTTCCCATGTGAATCAGTTGATATTTATTTTCAAAAGTTTACGTTTTTTGATGCAAAAGATATAACTTCATTTTGATTGATGTTTTTTTAAACATTATTAACATAGTCACTAAAACTAGAGATCTAATCGAACAATCGACAAGATAATAGACTTCGTTTTACCAAATTCATATAATTTTTTTTCTTCTTTTTGTTAAACTGATATCATCACTTTAATATATGCTAAAAATTATCAGCAACGACATTCCAAATTCGAAACAACATTGTAAGAAAGGTTAAGGCTAGTTTTATAATGCAAAAATCAGAACTTTTTAAACTTAAATTAAAGTTACAATCTAAAACATTTCGTTGGAATAAAAAACTTTTACATTATTAAACAAATCAGATATCTTATGTAAACAAAAAAAAAAATACAAACTTTTTAAGGCTTTTCCGCAATTCTTTCATTTTTACATAAAATATTAATTTAATAATTTTTTGTTGGATTAGTGGTTGGTTAAAAAAGAAAGATCCTTTTTAGCCTGGGAAGAATTATTTTAAAGAAATTACGGTTATGAAAAACTGATGAATCCAATCTTACCTTTTTGGGGTAACTTTACTCAAATTGTCTTTCTAAAATCAAATTTACTAAATATAAACTCATAACTTACATAGCAAAAACGAAAGAGTAAAGCAAATTTTGTAGAAATCTCAGTTGGCTTTAACAAGAGCTAATACCAATAAATCCGAGGAATAAAGAAGGAACCTCAGAGAATCTTTAAAAAATTCACAGCACCTTGACTTGAACAAAAACTATTGACAGTATGAAACATGAAAAACAAAAAAAAACCTCATACTGTTTATTACACTATTAAAATCACCGGGGAAAAAAAATCTTTAACAAATGACAAAGAAAAGATTTTCAGAGTTAATTTGGCTGAGTTGGGTTCAGAATCAGCCAAAGATAGGTAAAAAGACATATTTGATGGTTGGCTAATGAAATTTTTATCATCATCTTTGAAAACAAAATGAAACAAATTTAGCTCTCTTTGGGCGTGAGGCCTGGGTTAAGAGAAATTTTCTTAATTAGTTAAAATGTGGGTAAAGATAAGCCATTTCTTGTTATCAAATTTCATATGACATTTAAAAAAAGATAATAATAAACGGGTTCTGATAACCAGAGAAAATTTGTTAAAATACTTTTAGTGAAAAAATTACTATTTATTTAGGTGCAGTACTGAAAAAAACTGTATATTATATATATAATACATGTTCTAACAAAACTTTTAGTCAAAAGCATAGCCCTCTAAATATATGAAAAAAAATATTCAAAAGAAGGGATCAGTGAGGGAAAAAAAAAAAACCCTATTTAGAATTTAAATTTTTGTGTTACCATGCTTTCAGCTACCATGAAACTGTTAATATCATATATATAAATATCTTGGGTTATATTTAAAAGAATGATTGAATATATTTTGATCAAATCAAGTCAATTAAAAAAAACTAACACAAAATTAAACCTTAAATTATTATTTTATTATTAAATAAATATTTACACGGGATAATAAATAAATAAATATTTATGCGGGATAAAAACACTTCAACTTGTTATCAACGTGTATCCTGTAAAAGTTAAAAACTAGTTAATGTGATTATAAAATATAATTAATTGTTAAAATGCTTGGTAATGAGTGTTTTGAAGCTTTTAGGGTTCTCAGCTAACCTGATTGCTGTTGGTCATTCATTAAATATTTTTTTCGCACCCATAAAATAATAAATAATATCCCTTTTTAGAACACCTAGAGTGTTTTTTTTACATGTTGTAACTTTATCATGCAATTTTGACTTCTGGTATTTAAGTTATGAGAGTTGCCTGTAAAGTAGCTAATGAAGTTGGAACAGTTTGTTTGGTCGATACACTTTCTTACTGTTACACAAGCACACTTTTTAATCAAGTTTTCAATTGAAGGCAACATAGTGTACCCATTTTGCCCCACATAAAAATTTCTTTCAATTGATTGTAGGGAAAAACGTTGGGTGCCATTTAGTTTCAGATTGACTAAAATGTTGCATGTAAGAAGGGGTGTTATCATCATTATAAAACTTGCTTCTGTTGTTAGATACAGTCTCATTTCAGTGAGTAATTTCAATCTATTGCTTGCTTTTTTATAACTTTTCTGAAAGAAATCGCTTAATTTAAGTGATTGATACAATATTTATCCTAAGTATTTATACAAACTCGTAGTAGTAATTAAATCTCGATATTCCACTTTGTGCGGTCTTGTTCGTGATAGCCTTTTGGTTCCAAAAAGCATGCACTAGGTTATACTTTTCTTGGTGTTAAATATTAACTAGTTGATATAAAAATACTTTGTGACATTTTTCAGTTCTTCAGTAAGTGTTTTCAATGACAATGAAGTCATTGTAAGAGAAATATATTACTGTATCGTCAACGCATTGAACTACACTACATTACCTTAAACACACAAAAGTCATTGAAGAATACAACGAGGTCTGATTATAGATCATTGAGAAACTCCAGTTTTAATTTCAAAGTTATCTGATCATTTATTATCAGCTGCAACTGCTTAGTCCCGGTTAAAGGAATAATCTTTGAACCGTTCGAGCTCAAGATCTAACAGTCCATATGATGACAGTTTTTTTTATCAATACACTGTGACATATGGTGTCAACTCTGTAACTAAACTCAACACTGTGTTGGTCATATTACCCCAGCAATAGCTAAATGGTTGAACTATTTCAACTATTTTTATAAGAAGCTTCACTGACAGTTTGTATTTATAATTCAATCAAGCTAACATTCCCACACAGCTAATATTCTAAACTTATCCCTTTTGCACCTTTTAATCTTTGCAATAGAATTTATAGACCATGTAATTGGACATCAGAAGACGAGTTTGAGTATATTTTTTGCATTAAGCAAGGTTATTTAAAACCAATCATGAAACATTGCAGAAACCGAAAATTGGTGTTTAACGCTATTTTATTTTATTCTATTATATTTTTTTTATTTAGGGCCCTTAATTATAGATTAAGGCGGTAAAAGTTGTTGAATATGATCAAAATTTTCTAATTTTCGTATGTGCATAAAAATTGGTACATAACCTATTTTAAAGGTGGGGATCATAAATTGTTAAAAAAATTGTTAAAAAATATATATTTCACCTTGTAAATTGAAGGTCAAAGATCTTACTAGAAAATGTAAATACATATAAATAAAACTAAAAAAAAACAACAGGAATAAGAAAGTACAGAAAAAGTAAATAAAACCTACAGTATTTCCTATTCCTCAGAGTCTAATTCTGAATCACTTGAGTCTATTTTGTCATCCCATTTTCGCTAACCCTGTCAACCTCCATATTGTCGCAATCTTTAAGTTTGCAAACATTTGCACAAGACAATCCATTGTCAATACACTGACAATTATATTGGCTGCATTTTCATCTGCAGTTGCAAGAAAGCAGTTACATAACGTAAAAATAAACACACGAAAAATAAAACACGTGTTCTGAACCATTAAAAATTGACCAGAAAGCAACATAGTTAACACAATACATTTTAAGTGTGCATGCAACAATGGTTTTAGAAACAAACTAAACCTACTTTTGTGAACTTCATATTTAAGAATAAATTTGATTAGAAATCCTTTAGGTATATAAGGTCAAAGGATATTTTTACACTATGATTTAAAAAAAATGGAGTTCAATGCGTTTTAGATATTCTTCTAATTTGTAACAGTTTTGAAAAAAGTTACCTTGTCTGGAGCTGGGTTACACTACATCCAGTTGTTCATGATTCCACCAACGTTAACAGACCAATCATGTCATTCTGGTGACGGAATTACTGGATAAAACTGATCTCCAAACTTTGCATTGATAGATAGCTTTTAAACAATGTTGGTATAACGTTGCTCTACACGGTGGAAGTCTTTTGTATTCAAACTTTCCTCTCATTGAACAGCAAATTTTGTATTGAAGATGATTTATATTGTCATATTTGGCACCATATAAGCGGCAAGTAAATTTCTCTAGTTCAGAGAATTTTTCTTCGTCCAGATTCACATTTCTTCCCATTTAGTAAAACAACTCCACATATTGTTTATCTGAAATCAATAGCTTTGCTGCCTTAATCTTTCTTTGCCCTACAAATGCACTAACAGTTTCACATTCTGTATAAGCATACAAACCAAGTAGAGCTTGGAAGAACTTGTGAATGTTGATCTCATTAGTCAAATAATTCCTGTTGTATTTGTTCTTTATTCTCTTTAGGGATAGGATTCAATCATTATCTTGTGTTCCTGTGTGGAAAAAGATATCACAATTTATGTGAAAACATCAGTATCGGGTGAATAACAAACTTACCTTAAATGCATAAAACATATGGAGGAAGATTCTGGTGTCAGTTTTTTCTTGTACTGTATTCAATTCATCAACTTATTCTTTACCATCTAAACCGGGAAGTTTATAGCAATTATTTTTACTTATGTAAAACAGTAAAGCTAATTTCTCCTTGGAATTAGATACCCACTCGATATCCAAACCTTTGCTTTTTGTAGAATAGCCACACCATCAATTAAGCTAATGTGGTGAGAGAGTTGGTCGTTCCAAGGTTCCGCCATATTTTTTTGCTACATTATGAAAAATAGAGACTTTTGATGTTTTCTTTAGACAACTCATAAGCAAGGGAATGGTGCCACAGCATAGCTAAATACGTTCTGCAAATCTAACTTCCTTTTTTCCATGATAAAACACAATGTCAGAAATAAGTTATTTGATGCCTTGATCAGGACAATCTTTTTCTTTGAGCTTATATTAACGACTTTCTTATGGTGTAAAATATTTTTGTTTGAGGTTTTTTTATTAGATCGAATAAAGAACGTTTTCTGATACAACCATCCTATTAAATATGCAAAGTACCAGACTGCCAGAAAACAGATTAATGAAGGTATCTTTTAGAATCGTCATGAGAAGAATTAACATCATTCTCATCTTTTCTTATTATGCTTGGAGACAAATCATTATGTTGATGGACTTAGTGGCGTATATGGACGAAATCGTGAAAAGTAATGTTCTGAAGGGTGTATTAAGGATCAATCGATTAATTGCACTGCTGTTTGTTGGAAATCCTATTGTTCTGTCTGGAGTCATGGTATCTAGGTTAAAGATGACCTCAATAACTTTATCAGGTTCAAATTTACCAAAGGATTGAATTCGCTAAATTGAACAACAAAGTTTCTATGTAGGAATCCTTCATATATATCTGGAGAATCGTTTTTGAGTGCTATCATTTCAGCAAAGAAAGAGGTCAAATACCTAGCATAGTTGTGATTGTTGTAGACACAGGCATAGTTGCGATGTCTCAAATTCACTCCAAGAGCAAAGTCCTATCGACAGTTCGACAAGCATAAAATGTGTTGAGCAGAACTTTTATCATAATTAAATATGATAGCCAAAGTAGATGGTGCATTTCCTGATCAACCAAAATCATATCACATTCTTCATTTTCTGGTACAACCATGTTGGTTGGTCCTATTCTCTTACCAAAATTGAACTGGACTGTATCGTTTTTTCAGGTAGAACAAATGATTTTCTATTTCGTTTTCGTTTTGGTTCTAGCGCTCTTTCTCCATGCTCGACTTCATCAAATTGTCCATGCTGAATCAGTATTTCTTTTACCCGATGTGATGTACCAGAACCTACAGTATAATCATAAAAAATGTACAGGTAATTAACAATGAATATTAATTTGCTTTAGCTTATTATTTTACATCTTTGAAGCTGAAATAGGTTGTAACATCAAACATTTTTAAAATCTACGCTCTGTGGTCTGTGATTTTTATACGTTTCGGCTTGTACATTATTACTGCAACAATTCAATTGTTCCAGATAGTTGCTTAAACAAAACATATTTTATATCATTGCAATTGGAAGTCAAAAATATCAATTTGACCTGACAACAATATCAAGCGCATTAAACATAGGCTTATAAAAAAAATGAAAATTGTCGTGTAAAGTACTTGCAAATTTCTCTGGCAAAAACATATCTGGAATCAAGACATCATCAATTCGTTTGTTGATTATATCAAATGCATTCTCAGTCAATAACTCAAAAAGGATTGATTTGCTTACGACTTGTACCAGTTTATTATTTGATGTAACTAGCTACGTACAATTTGTTACTTATTTAATAACAGCTGGGTACATTATACTTTTTTAGATTTAATTTTACCTTCGGAAACTGCATAAACTAGATGTTTTATCGACATCTTTAATTGTATCACTTGAGCACTCATTAATTCTTTTATACTATCAGATAACAAAGCGTTCATAAACATTGACAATGAATCTCCAATATCAATAAATATCTAAATTGATTAGACTAGGTGGCCGTGTCATATTATCATTTATTCCTTTGATACTATTTTGTATTTCAAAGGCAGCTTTCACTATCAACATTTCAGATTCATTAACTTGTATTAATACGTCCAATTGTGCTCTGTGAATGCCCTCCCTACTGTTAATGAACTAATATAAACATATAGTGTTCTACAAATTGTAATAAACTTATATTCTGGAAGGGAATTCTCCATATGATGGTGTATGTTCTTTTTAGTATTTATACATTCGTTCTTGGTTATTTCTGCTTCAACAGCATCCATTAATGTCTTAAATGTGACTACTGTTTGTTTGTTCCTCTATGAGATTCGTAAGATAAATATTTACAAATGAAACCCTTTCTGATATAATGTGAGTATAGTTACGATTAATGATAATTTGCTTCTTTAGCAATTAATTCGTCACTACATATTGCCATTATTCATTGGTCGTTTCTTTCTTCGCTAAACTTTCGAATTTTTCCGTCTCATCATTTCCATACATGATAACAGTTTGCCTGTAGTTGATGATTTTGGTAACATTTTCCTTCTATTGCAGAATGTGCCTTGCTGTGGAAGTTTATCGCACTATTATTTGTGTCACCTTTTAACTGCGTACCAGACCTCGTTTCATTGGGATTAGGATCAGCTCATTTGTTTCAAGAATTTGCTTCTTCAACTCTTTTTAGACTTCCAATATTTAAATACAAGGACCTGCATGACTTATGATATTTGATATTAGGCAACATACCTTTTACAATGTCAATGCTAAGTACATTCTGGTCACCTTGAATCTCCGTCAAAGCCAACAATATCTTCCACGATTCGATACTTAAAAGTTCAACAATTTTTGTTTCTATTACACAGATATGATGGATATAACATTCTATAACTGTTTAATTCAAACCTATTATTTATATATTAGTCCTAAAACAAACAAAAACTTTATTGAAATCAGACATAATATTTTATAATTTATTTTTTTAATTTATTAACTTAAATATGGATAAAGTATACAAACATTTCCAACCATAATTTGTTTATATAATACTTTCAAGTAAAATTTATGTCAAAGCATACTTTATATACTTTAATTCAGATAAATTCACCAAATATTCATAAAAGAAAATTATATGAATGGTTTTGTAAAATGGAAGATGTGATAGTCTGATGTCTTCATAATAACATAAAATAATATAAAACTGTTATATTTGCTTGTTGTTATTTTACAATCAATATACATGATCTTTAACATTTTATTTACTGGTGAAAAACTTTTTTCTAAATTCATGACCTCCACCTTTAAAATAGGTTATCTACCAGTCTTCACGCACATACAACAAGTAGATAAATTTGACAGTATTTGGGCATAACCCTAGACTTTTAATTTACAGTTGAGATAATTTTTTTTTTATCAAATTTTTCTCTAAACTTTAAAATAGGTTAGGTACTAATTTTTATGCACATACAAAAAGTAGAATTTTGATCATATTTGACAAATTTTACCCCTTTACCTGTAATTAAGAGCCCTAAATGACCACTAGCAAAAAAAAAAATTATTTTAGGTTTTTACTTATAATATTGGCTTGAAAAAACTTTACATTACTTGGGTCCAAAAAAATACTCACAAAATGCCAATCCCATGGTCTATTACTATTTGTGTAGTTAGTGAGCAACATGAAAGCATTTATTTTCTGCTAATACATGTCAATAAATTTTCTTGTGTAGTCTTTATTAATATTAAGATGAGAAGAAAGTATGCATATATTTTTTCATAAATATTATTCTATTATATTGATTACCAGAGTAGTGCAGAGATAAAAATCTCATATCAGTTTTTCAAAAACTTTGATTTCTTTCCTTCGCTATTGAAAATATTTCTTGGCAACATAATATTATTGTCTGGCCGAGTGGATAAGGTATTGGTCTCCGCATCCGAGAGCTGTCGATTCAAACCCACTTCAGAACAGATAATTATTTTTATCATAAGCTCGAATGGGAACTCTAAGTACACCAGAACCAAACCTATGAACCCTTCTAAAATAAATTAGTTCGAAAACTATTTGTTGGCCCCACGACAAAAATACGTCGGTCTTTTCCTTTCCTTTCTATTTCAATTCGTTTTTCATTCAGTTCTGCCAATTTAGTTTTAAATTTTATGAGACGACAGTCTTATGCATCTTATGTGTGTAAAATACCTCTGTTTGAGATACGACTAAACTGCTTCACCTCATTCCTGCCAATCACAAATTTCTTTACAAACAATTGAGCAAATTTGCACTTCAATCATGTCTGTTTTTTTCAAATATGCAGTTTCTTATCTTACTCAAACTGGACTGCCTTTAGGAACAAACAGCACTTTTTGTCTTAGATGTACTAAACTTGTTAGACGAGAATAAAACAATATGTGCCCCAGTCAACCATCATACTAAATGTAATTTTACAGGTATTGAAGTATTCATTCCAAATCTGTAGTTTATCTTTCATCTCTTTATACAAGGGAGATGCCTTAGTTAAGCTATTCAAAAAAATTAATTTGATACTTTTAGATATTTCTTTTTCCTGTGAAGTACATGTAATGTAAATCAAAAGATCCCCATTCAATCACTCATTGTGTAAGATTTTCTGTTAATATATAAAAATTGTGAAGGGAATTTATCTTTAGTAAAATGACTTTACTTGAAGAAATTTATTTCAAATTTCATTAAAATTAAAAAATATATTTTTTTTTGCTTAAATAAAATGGGTAAGAAAAAAAATTTTTGGAAATTTCAAAAGGTAAACTTAGCAAACGCTAATCAATGAATAACACAGTGAATATGTACAGAAAAAGCAAAGATTACAAACACAGTAAATAGGTCAGAAAGGTCAAATATTTTATAAAGTTTTACTTTAAACCTTGGTGCTTCACTTGAATCATCTGTAGAATCAGTTAGTTCATCATCCTCATCTAAATTATTAAAAATATATGCATGTTTAAATATAAGACTAAAAAAAAACATATAAACAAAGAAATTACCTTTTACCCCAAAATCACAGAAGAACTTAAAATCGTCTTTACTCATAAGAAAGCAATAATTAACATTTTAACATTAACATTTTAAAAACAAATACTCTAATTACTAGAAGATATTAACTTCTCTCAATAAAATTTCAATTGGTATAAAAATGGTATTTACCTGATGATGAAAGATTAGGCTTTTCGAAGTCAAGTAGACGATCAAGAAGAAAGCTAGCAAAAAAAATTGAAATAATTATAAATTATATTGACTAAAATTGTTTGATGTCGTCATTGATTTCTATGCAGATATTAAACACAAACTTGAAACATTGTATAGAGTTCCATGTATGAACGGTAAAAAACGTGACAAATTTCTTTTTACACATTTGGTTAAAATATCTTATTACATAACATCTAATGTATATGCAGTTTACTGACAGACGATTCCATACATACCCACCTCATTGTAAATTTCAAAGTTTTAGAGATCAAATAAGATATTCTTAAGATTATGAAATACAAATTTTAGTGATCTATAACATGAAGATAAGAAATGTGGTTGATATCTCTTTTAAAAAGTCTTTGAGTAAAGGAATACTACACAAACCACAACCTAACAAGCATTGCTCCAGCAACACATAAATTTTCACAGAAAAAAGAAACAATAGCCCATTGTTAATTCAAAAAAAAAACCACTATAAAATATTACTCTGGTAAGAGCTTTCTGGAAGTTACTCCCTCGTCAGTGCTATGTCTGAATTAAATTAGAAAATACAAGTTATAAAGTTTAAAATGTTACATAATTATCTATTAATACAATAGCAGTATAATAGATTTATTATGCAGGAAATAAAGCTTACATACAAAACATGAACAATCCAATATACAATCCTAAAAAAGGTGAAAACAACTTACTCATTTAAATTAGGCGTTACTATTGTAATATATGATACCTCGAAGTTATTCCTTGTTTGGCAAAGGTCTTAATCGTAATACACACATTATGAATGACCAACAAATTCTACATGCCTTTTGGTTGTTCAATGAGAAAAGCCAGAATTAATAAATAATCTTCTTGAGGAGGAGGTTTTAGTCAGTTGAATTGTTTGCACTATCATCAAGGTGAAATAATCAGCATGGCTTATACAGAAAATCCCCTTAAGGTATCTTATCTCCAAGGTTTTTGAGTGTCTTTTTTCAGCGTAAACTGAAAACTGCAAGCTTTCCAGTACATATATTGCTTATTACGAAATGTATGACATATTATTTAAATAATTTTTCACTAAAAACTTTTAATCTTTTAGTGAGTGCTAGATTTATTCAGCAGCTACAGCTAACTTTAATTTATCAATATTTCTAAATAGAAACTTTATTTCTACAAATTTTGAATATTATGTGAATAAGTCAAGTTTGTGAAAGTGTACTTCAATGAAAAGTTTAAATTTGTTGTATTAAAGTTGAATCTAGTTATGTGATTTTATTTTAAGTATACATAATTTTAAGTATAAAAATTTTCACAACTTTTTACAATTTTTAGTTCTTCTGGCAAAAAGTTTTGTAATATTTGATTAAAAATTTTAAATAGAAACTCAAAGGTCTTTTTTTTTCAAAGTTGAGGTTATTTGAATGAAAAAGCTGTAATTTGGCATATTATTCTCCAGAATCAATAAAGATTGAAATAACTAGAACGGTTTAATCGAAAGATGAATATGCTGATGTCATGAAGGTGAAGTAAACGAGGCTGAAGAGGGTTAAAATGTCAAATTCAAAATATCGAATCAAATATAGTCAGTTTAAAAGAGGTAGATTTTACTAACTAGACAAATTATAAATTTAACATAATATGAGGTATCACATTGATTCTACAAGAATTTACCCACTGATACATCTGCCCAAATTTAGCCCAAACCCGGGGCAATATTAATCAAAAAATTAAGAGTAGAAATATTAGGCTCATACTTCATGGCTATGCTTGAACTTCAACTCTCCCCCTTTAGCCCACCTAAATTTACCTTCTAGCTAAGAGATGATTATTTCAGAATATGGGACTAACCAGCTGAATTGAGTGCAGTAAATCTAAGATCAAAAAACATCTCTGAACACTAGCAAATTGAGGAAGTTTTTTTGAGAATCTATATTTGTTGGCTACTGTTTTTTTTTTCTACATAGTCCCATGCATTTTTCACTGTTGGCAATTAGATATCCATAATTTTTGTTCACCATTAGAGATATCTCTAATTCATTTGACAAGGTGTAGCATGCTGGACTTCTCCACAGGATGAAGTCATATGGCATCACTGGTGAGTGCAATTCCCATGGATCTACCAGAACAAAAACCATACTGATGACCAGAAAATAGACTGAGTGACTCTAAGTGAAGAGTATATAGCACACAAGTTAATCAATGAATCAAAAACTCATGACCCAATGACTGTAATTAACTTGAAAAAATGACGCCAATATTTAAATATAAAATTTACCTAAAATTCTCTATGTCTTTAAAAAGGGTTTGTGATTTCATTGAAAAAAAAAATTATTTTCTGAATCTCAATGAAAGCTTGTCTCAATAAAAAAATAGTACTGTTTGAGCTATTATTTTTATTTCAATATTACTTTGATAATATTTGAAAGGGCATTGCTAAATGAAAAACCAAGACAACATCGGAAATTTCAGTAAAACAAACTTTCTGATCAAATAATTTAATGCCCAAAAATTACCTCTTATCTCTTGTAGCCCTGAGAACTTTCTTTTGCACTTTTCTAAGCTCTTCATGAAAACATTCTTGTTCCTATAAAAAAAATATATATATATAAATATATATATATAATGGTTGAAAGAGAAAACGCAGCTCGTTTTCAATACTT
>JAUZNK010092925.1:0-12374 GCA_035046665.1 Euphysa ruthae | reverse complement strand
TATAATTATTCCAGCACAGAAAAGTAATTTTGATTTGTCATAACTTTATCGATGGTAGTTTAATTGATTTAATTTAATTTAATTGATCAATGTTTACTTCACTTTTTTTATTTTTAGTACAACACATGCAATTCAATATCCATGTCCATCGGGAACTTTCAAAAACTATACAATGGGTATAAGTGAAGAGGCATGTGAATTGTGCAGTCTTGGTATGTACTGCAGTGGTATTGGAAGAGAAGTGCCAAGTGGTAAATGTGACGGAGGCTTTTATTGCTTCAGTGGTTCATGGACTAATAGACCTCATAGTAATGAGACATATAACGGGACCGCAAAATGTCCTGTTTTTAATATAGGTACACACTTTTTAAAAATATTTTTGATCCTGATTAAAATAATTTAATTTAAGTAACTTTTTATGCTAGATCATCATTAGAATATTAATCACCATTGAAAGTAACTCTGAAAATTTTTCGTCATGCCCAGTTTTTAAGTTTTTTGTGCTCTTCTGTGAAAGTGCTTTTTCTTGTTCTACTGTGAAAAGATTTTTTCGTTCTTTGTAATTCATCAGATAACTAATAATACTACTTATTTTTTGCTTTTTTAGAATTATGCTAGTTTTTGTTTTGAAATACACTAAAAACAGTTTTTGAACATTTCTACCGTAAGCTTTTAAATTTTTAATACTTCAGGTGGTATGTGTAAGAAAGGAAATTACTGTCCTCCTGGTGTTAGTAAACAGGTTCCATGTGATCAAGGTCACTATTGTGCTGAAGATGGTCTATCAGCTCCATCAGGTGAATGTGATGCAGGTTATTATTGCAAAAGAGGTTCCAATGAGCAACGTCCTATCAACAAGAAATATGGAGACATATGTCAACCAGGTTATTATTGTGATAAAATCTCTACTGCCCCTTCGCCCTGTGAAATTGGTTACTTTGCAACTGGATTTGGTAATAAAAACAAGACAGCTTGTCTTTTGTGTAAGTTCATTTTCTGTTTATACTTTAGGTTTAATTTAATAGGAATTCTCAACAGTGAATTAATCAATTTAAGATGTTTAGATTATTTAAGAAATAGGTTTAAGTAAATAAATTTTAAATATAATTTGTCTATGACATGTCATATCTATTTAACTTTTTCTAAGTTGATTATTAGTTTTCATTAATTGCCATAGATGTGACGAGTGGGATAGATCAATGGCAGGAAGGTGGATTTAAAATTTTCAGTATAAACTTATCTTCTATCCATATTTATATCTTAACAAAAAAATCTGAATAATGTATTTTTTTTAAACTTAATCTTTATGATTGCAATTTGTAAATGTCCTGGAATTTTTAATCTATGTTGGAATTAGATATTAGTTATTTTAATATTAAAATTTTACACATTGGTCAACTGACCATGTTGACTACATCTAGGTCCACCCCTGAGAATTCTATTATTGCAATAAATATAATCTTAAGATATTTCTTACAAATTATGTGTTACAAATCATTAAAAATTATTCTCTTATGTTATTAAATTGGATTATTAACAATAGATAATCCAACGTTTTAAAAAGAAATACAACATAAAATTAAATCAAATATAACCACCTTTATTTTACATATTATTTTGATCTTATTTCTGGCTAAATAAACTATTGAATAAATGAATAAATATCAATTTGATTATCTCATGGCAAAAATGAAATCCTGACATCTGATTGAAAACCAGTGCTCTAACCACTGAGCTACAATTACTGATAAAAGAATTTTAAAATTATCATATACATAATTCTTTTGTCGGTAATATCTAAAAGATAACTGAAAAAAGTCTTTTTGTAGTTTTTTAAGTTCTTCCCTATAAAACAATTTATTTATTTGATAAGATGATTTAGGAAGAATAAACGTAAAGTCATTGATCTATTCTTCATTCGTTTGCAATTTTATAAAGTAATTACAAAATTTTTAAATAAACTTTTTGAGGTATGTATTTGATGTCAAAACGCTATGAAAATTAAATTGTTGGATTAAACTTTTAAGTTTTATGAGCAAAAGCTTTGTTAATTGTCTGAGACTTCACTGCAATTGCAGGTTATAAACGTTTGCCAAATCAATGCATGTAAAGTAATTTTTACAATATTCCTACCATATTGTATGAAATAAAACATTTTGATCTAATTTTTAAATTTATTCTCTTGAATACTTCATGATATCTTGAAGGCTGAAAATGAATTACAAAATTCAATTATTTTTAAAATTGAAAATATATCTATAGTCTTGATTTTTCCAAAAAAATTCTCGTTAGCCAAAAATCAGGCCAAATCAGGCTCAAAAATAGGTTTTTTCTACTTGTATGTTAATCTGCTCATTTGGTTTTTCCATTTTTTTGCTGCAAGGTTTAGGAGTGATTTTTTGACCTGCATGAACACCCTTCAAAATTTCTCACTATGGGGGCCTGGGCCCAATTTATAGCCAAAAAGCTATTAAAATCATCTTCTTTTTTTTTTTATTTTCTTAATAAATCTACGTATTCTAAAATCTCGTCTTATGTGAAGAAATTCTGTTTCTAGTATATTGAGCATGCCAACCATCTTGAAATTTTCAGCATTTTTTTCGTCAAACATTTGCACTAAAAAATCTAAATTTTTTGTTATTTCGGGAAATATTATTTTTAATATAATGTGTGTGTTCATAACAAGATGACTGTCTTTTTATAAAAGAAATTTTTACAAATTTTTTTTTTCTTAAGTTTCTCCTTGGAACAAAGTAGAAAAAAGTTGATATTAAATTTTGTTTAAGAATTTTAAATTTTGGGATTCCGATATTTGTAAATAGTAAATGAAAATTTTATTTTTAAGTTTAGAATGAGGGTTAATTTAAATATTAAAAGTTTCTTATAATTTTAAAAATTTTCTACTAAATGTTGAAATTGTCCTATTTCACATATTACTTGAAAATGCGTCGACACCGATGTTTAAGATATTAATTTACTTTATCTTTCTTATTTTAACTTAGTAAATAATATACTTACAGTATTATAAACAGATACTGAGAGTATAAACAGTGTATTTGTTTAGGCCATGCTGGTATGTATTGTGATGAATATGCTTTAAAAGAACCCAAAGGAAATTGTTCAAAAGGATATTACTGTCCCACAGGATCCACAAGTCCTAATGAAAAGCAATGTCAACCTGGTTTCTACTGTCCACCAAGCAGTAAATATCAAAAGCCATGCCAATCTGGTTCTTATCAATCAAACCCAGGATCAGAAAGCTGTATGAATTGCCCATCTGGTTCATATTGTGAACAAAAAGTTGGTGATGGTATTACCGTACCTTTGTTCTGTCCAAAAGGATATTTCTGTCCAATTAACACTGGCAACTATAAGGATTTTCCATGTAAAAAAGGCTTTTTTAGTAACAAGACTGGTCTGGCAAGTCATGATCAATGTGAACCTTGTACACCTGGATTCTATTGTGACAAAGAAGGTTTACTGCAGCCAACTAATAAATGTAGTAGGGGATACTACTGCAAAAGCAAGGCTGTCACACCAAAACCTGAAGACATATCACAAGGTGGTGGTCCTTGTGGTATTGGATTTTTTTGTGAATCTGGTGAAGAAGAAAAACCATGTTCTAAAGGAACTTATAGTAATGTTACAAAGCTTCAAAGGCGTGAAGATTGCCGAGAATGTGATCTTGGTATGTACTGTAACACTAAAGGTCTGTCAAAGCCATCAGGGCCTTGTCAAGCTGGTTTTTATTGCAATGGTGGATCTACAGAAGCAATGCCGTATAACAAAACTTATGGTAGCATATGCCCTGCAGGACATTTCTGCCCCCAGGGTTCTCACCAGCCGACTTCATGTCCTCCAGGAACTTTTAACCCTAAAACCCAAAGCACAAAACCTCAAGATTGCATTCCTTGTCCTGGAGGTCAGTATTGTAGCGGAATAAAGAACAAATTTCCAACTGGGAATTGTAGCAAGGGATTCTACTGTATGCGAGGCTCTTACACACCTACTCCAAATCAAAATTTCACTTTTAGCTACAACAAATCCGATATTTTTACATGCCCATTATATTCAGTGAACAACACAGGTGGAGTTTGTCCTATTGGTACCTATTGTAAAGAGGGCTCAATATATCCTCAAGCCTGTGATCGTGGAAAGTATTGCGATAGAGAACAATTAAGTGAACCGGTAGGAAACTGTATGAAGGGTTATTTTTGTGATCTTAACTCAACTTCTGCATATCAGTCTCCATGTAGTAAAGGTCATTATTGCCCTAGTGGAAGTGTTAAAGAAATTAAGTGCAATGAAGGCACATTTAATCCATTTGAAAAACAATATTTAAAAGAACATTGTCAAAATTGTACACCTGGTTTCTATTGTCCAACAAAAGGAATTTCTAATGTAAATTTGAAATGTGAGCGTGGCTTTTTCTGTAAATCTGGTTCTATTACAAAAGATCGTGATCAGTGTGAACTTGGATCATTTTGTCAAGAGGGAGTTGGGGAATCTGTACCATGTCCACCAGGTTTGTTTATAAAACACCTGTTTAATTTTAAAGGTAGTGTAAAGCCTACAAAGCAATTCTGTTATTACATTAGTCGTGTTTCTCATTTCACCAATTTATTTTACATCTATCTCAACAGTGAACTTTTACACTTACTTTGATAAGAAATATTTTACTATTGTTAGGAGTCATTAGTTTCTTCCCATGATTAAAACAGGGCACTTTGTTTATGATTAAAATTAGCAGCCTTTAGTCAAATGAATACGTGTGCATCAATCAAATAGTAATATAGTAAATCCATTTACATCCATCTCAAGAGTGAACTTTTACACTTTCTTTGATAAGAAATATTTTACTATTGTTAGGAGTCATTTTACAATATTATATTATTAAAATTTGTTTTTCAGTATAATTTCTCAAATAGTAATGTAGTCACTAGGCCCCTGCTTAGTTGAAAAATGCCATCATCTATACCTGCTAAATCTGAAGAATTTCATTATTCAGGTAATTCAGAAACTAAGAAGAAATGTGATGATATTAGACTATTGACTATTTTTCAAATATTTACTTTAATAAGCTCTAATAGTTTTTCTTCATAGTTATAGTGAATTTTTAAGCTAATCTGTTGAAAGAGGGCAAATAGTTGCTTTGTAAGAAGAGGTTAAATAAAAATTTTTATTAGGTGCATTGGCCAAACTTAAAATTTTTTTTACAGGTTTAAGTAAACATAGAAATAAATTTGATAATTACGATGTGCTCAAAGCTGCTTGGTTTTCTTGATAATTTTAGAATCGATCAAAATGATTTTCCAAATTTTATACTGACTTTAGGTTAATTTATTTGTTTCTAACAAAGGTCAATATCAGAACAGACGTGGTCAGTATTCATGTAATCGTTGTCAAGAAGGATTTTCGTGTGACCCTATCTCCCAAGGTGTTTTAGGAGTAATAGATCCTCAGCCATGTATACCTGGTCATTACTGTCTGAGAAATACATCGCTTGTCAACCAGTATCCATGTCCAAGTGGAACATACAGTAATAAAACTGGTAATTCAAGATTTGAAGATTGCAAAAAGTGTGACCAAGGTTTCTATTGTTCAGGACAAGGAAATGTTGCAAGAACGGGAAAATGTAATGCAGGTATATTATTTTGTATTTTAAAAGGTCATATTTTATGATAATTGATATCAATTAAAGTTTGAATTTTTATACTGGCGTCTATAGATGTGAAAATCTCATAAAAAAAACTAGAACCAATTAATGCCTAAATGCATTGGTTCCGTAGATATAAAGTTTACATGGTATGCTTTATATAATCTTTTCTATCTATATTTGTTTACCCATCTTCTGCAGAAAAGATTGTTTCACCAATCCGTTAAAACAAGTTAAACTATCAAGATTGATATTTTCGTTGATAGCATTTTCCTATTTTATTTCTTATATCAAGAATTTACTTTTTAGACTCTAGGTTTTAAAATAAATCCTTAAACAAAAACATATGTTGATATTTATTCGATATTTATTTATTCGATTTTTTTTTATTCATGTTTTACCCAGATCTTAGACCATTGTTTAAATGAATTAATTTCTGAATTTTTACGATGTCTGACGAACGTTAAAATGCTGAAATGTGAAATATCTTAGAAGTATAAAAAAACCATTTGTTTCTAAAAGTAAAAAATTTTTAATCTTTTTTTTCATATTATGATAACTAAAGAAAAAACCTCTCTCATATCATAAACTATATATATTACACATACAAATATTACTTTCCTATATTCCTATAGTCTTTGATCCTGAAAATCCTGGCAAGAATTTTGTGATGAAGTGAGGATGCTTATTTCTAATATATGTTGTTTTTTTTTTTTTTTTACCTTCTTAGGTTTCTATTGTCAACTTGGCTCTAACACCCCTGTTCCAACTGATGGTAAAATGGGAAATATTTGTCCGCAAGGAAAATATTGCACAATAGGATCAAAACAAGGGAATTATTGTCCTCAATGTAAGTAACTATTTTTGTTGCTTCCCTACTGTTGTGTGACAAATTTTAGTACTAATTGGTGTTCTTTTACAAACTGCAAACATTTTTTTTTTTTTTTTGTGCCATCAATTCAAGAATAATACAATCTCAACTATAAATTCTAATTATAATTAGTTCTAATTAGTTCTAATTGATTTAAATGTTTTAATTGAAAATCATGACCAAAAATATATTAATTGCACATTGCAATTGTAAAGTTGGTTTTTACAATTTCGTTGTTAAAAACATTTTTAAAATTTAAAAGTTAACAGGAGCATCCCTAATCTTAGTACAAAATGACATCATAATTTTAATTAGCATGTTGAGACCAAATTTTTGTTTTTTTTGCTGGAAAACCTCCTTAAATAAATTTTTGGCAGCTATTATACTCAATTGGTCAATTGGAGTTTTGTACGATAAAAAACCCCTCCTTGTCCGGGATAAGAAAATAATATTTTATTAATAGCAGCAGTTAAGCAGAAGTACAAATTTTTCAAAGTCTTTTAAGATATATATGCCAATAAAAAGTTGAAAAATAGCCTTTTTGTATAGAGTTATATTTGGAAAAAAAGGAAATTTTGTTTCTCACATGTTATGGTTTGCTAGCTTTTCACCTTGATTTTTATTTGAATTCACTTAAATGAAAGACATTAGAAATTAAAATTGTTGGTAAGTTAATGCTGAATGTTTAGTTTGATCGTAATTGTAAATTTTCTAAAAAAAGAATGAATGAATTTTTAGGTGCCTTCTTATTTTGTTACATAGGAATTATGAAAATATCTCACGCCAGTTGAAAAAAAAATATGCCGTTTTTATTTATAGATCTAAATTTGTAAGTGGAATAGTTTGTCATATATACATATATAGTTTCGATATTTCATTAGAATACCTTGCTCTTAAATCAGCATCTAATGCAGTGTTACATGTTATATTTATGTTCCCTTAAGTTGGTTTTTTCCACTATTGATTATGTAAGACTTAATCTTTTATCAATGATCTGGTGTAGTGGAACACCCTGCTGTTTGTGACTGAGATTGAAATTTTACCCCCGACAATAAAATGATTGAACAATTTTATTTAGCTATCTAAATTTTTGAGTGAAATAACTTATTTATCAACCTCTCATGCTTCACTGGAATAATTTTGTGTCATTAACGCCTAATATGAAATTTTGCAGATTTTGCATGAAAATTAAAAATTATTTAAAACTCAGTAAATTTAGCACAGACTTTGTTGATTTTGATTGTTTTAAAAAAGCATTAATACTTACAAATACATGAAAACATCATAATGCAAGATCATCAAAGTTAAATCAAAAACTCCAAATTTTGAATTTACCACCTTTTTTTTGATTGTACAGTTTAGAACTAAAAAAATGCAGTTTGCCAAAATATTTCCAGTTACAAAAATAAAATTAAAGAACAGATATTTTGCGATGGTTTTTTTCTTCTGATTTCTTCTGTTCTTCTGATTTTATGAATTCTCTAAATGAAAAGTCTTTTTAGAGCAAACAAGATTTGATATTTTTTTTTAGAGTTTGAAAACAAGTTAAGACTTATGTCTTAACTTGCAAAGACGTAA
Organism: Euphysa ruthae; assembly: GCA_035046665.1. Lineage (NCBI taxonomy): Eukaryota > Metazoa > Cnidaria > Hydrozoa > Anthoathecata > Corymorphidae > Euphysa > Euphysa ruthae. The sequence goes on along the minus strand of JAUZNK010092925.1, from coordinate 4,269 downwards.
ATTAAAATTGTGCATATTATCAACTTTTTATATGCTTGAATTCATTTTTAAAACTAGGTTTTAAAAATTGGTGTTAATAGCCAGCAAATATTTGATGTGCACAAATCTATGATTTCTTATCTTTCTTTTTTCTCATGCTACAAACAAAGTTTTTCTTCATGTTCAGCAAAGCTTATTTGAATATCGATTCGGTTTTTTTTTGACATTCGAATGTTTGATTATTTTAACGTGGTGCTAGCAAATAGTTTTACAAACTAATTTATTATAGAAGGGCCCACTGGTTTGGTTCTGGTGTACTTAGAACTCCCATTTGATTTTACGGTAAAAAAAATAATTTTTCTCTAAGGGAGGCCAAACCCGCAATTCAATTACAGAAAGCAAAGACTTAACCACTCAGCCTGACAACCAAGTTAAATTAAATTAACAAATGATTATTATTTTCGACTGTTCTGAATTTTTTATGGCTTTTTACAATTTTTTTGCATTTTGGGTATAAATTTTTTGTCTTAATGAATATTTCTATAGTAAAGAATTAAAAAATTTAGTTTTTTATACCATCTTATTTTCATATTTATTTAATCAAGGTACTTTTGGGGATAAAACTGGTTTGCACAACGAATCCAGCTGCACACCATGTCCTGAAGGTTGGTACTGTCCAACCCCTGGCTTAAAAAAACCTTTAGCAAAATGTCAACCTGGTTTCTGGTGTGTTGAAAGGTCAATTGAAGCAAACCCAATCAGTAAAGTTTATGGGAAACAATGCCCTATGGGATACTATTGTCCTGAAGGTGTGCGGTATCCATGTCCATCTGGTACGTATCAACCAAAGATTGGTAAAAGAAGCATAAACGATTGCAAACGTGAGTCATTTTGTATACTTATCCCTTAACTTTGATTTGATGATTTAGCAACATTTTTTTGGTAAAATTAATTCAATCGATTCATAACCATATTACTGCAACAAATTTAACTTAAAAAGTTTTAACAGAAGCTTGACTATGATGTTACACGTGTAAGCCAAAAGACTAATATTATAATAATACTAAGACTAATACTGATGTGGTAGCATAATATCAGTGTCTTCATTATAATGAAACTTTAAAAATAACCAAATAATTTTTTTGAAAGAATGAAATGAATCTCACTTGTTTTGAATAAATTTTTAAAAATGATTTAGGTTGTGATCCTGGATTTTATTGTTATGGTACTGCTTTACAAAATGTTTCTGGAGTATGTGAACAAGGTTTTTATTGCAGTGGTGGTTCAAATCAATCTAACCCTATTGGTGGTACAAGTGGGGACATTTGCCCAATTGGTAATTACTGTGAAGCACAAAGTAAATGGCATACACCATGTGCTAATGGAACATATAACGATGTTGAGGGTGAGAATTTTTGGTATCCTATTACTCAACTAAACAGAGCATATAAGTATGATGTGAGATCTTAGTGGCTGCCACATTTTCCTCACTTTCTATCTCCTAAAAAAAAATCTTATAAAATAATAATTTTGGATTTATTTTTTGTTGCTTCAGAAGAGAAGAAAGGTATGATTGATTTTATCATCATGTCATTAACATTCAAGTGAATTATGACTAGTTTTTGAATTCGTGTTGAATGATGTTTTCTTTCATTAAAAATTACAGGAAATGTTTCGGTGTTTGAATTCTATTTGTTATTTTATATTCATGTCATTGTATTGTAATATTTACTTTATGTATTTAGGTTCCAACAAATGTCAAAAATGCCCAGCAGGGTTTTCATGTACAAAAAGAATCAGGCCTGACCCATGTAAGCAGGGATTTTATTGCCCAAGCGGTACTGGCTTCGATGAATTACCTTGCCCTCAAGGAATGTTTGGGTCTCGCCAAGGCCTGAAATCATTAGATGAATGTGATAACTGCACAGCAGGCTCATATTGTCAAGGAACAGGATTAACAAAACCATCTGGTATGTGTGAAGCTGGCCATTGGTGTTATAAAGGTGTAAATACGAAATCACCAAAAAATTCTGATCATACAGGTATAGGAGGTGAATGCTTTGTAGGTCATGAGTGCCAGGGTAATACATCGTTTCCATCACCATGTCCCTCTGGCAGATATGCAGATGTGAGTGGCACTATAAGTTGTAAAATGTGTCCTGAAGGTGAGATAAACAATTTTGTGTTTTATAGTGACCCAAGGGAAATTTGGAACTATCTCAGATAACTTGAGAGGAAGGGTTCATTTTATTGAGGAATGTTTTCTTTATGTAAAGAAGTAAAATAAATGAGAATGCTTTGGGTATGGCTAACTAACTTTAATTTTAGGTATGAATATATAAATTATAAAAAATATAATTTATTGTTTTTTTATTCCTTCTACATTTCCTTATAATCTGATCATAGCTTTATTTATATATTTGAAGTTTTCATAATATTTTTGAAAATTTAATCACCCTGTTATGTTCATTTTTTTTAGTAATTTATTTTTATTTTGGTTTTTGCAGAAGTTAACATGTAAATTCCAATCTTTATGTTAATGTTATTATATCCCTAAGTTTATTCATAAACTTTTTTAAGTCTTTTACATGGAGTTTTATGTAAAGAAAAAAGTAGCTCATTCCAAATTTTATGGAAAATTCTTATTGTCATTAAAACTTGAGAGGCAAAAATCATTTTTCATTTTAGAGACCATTTATTCGATTTTTTTAGTTTTGTGAATGAATTAAAGATTATTAAGATGGTAAAAAAGCAAATTTTTGATAAAATTTCTTATTAACCTGATTTTGGGGTAAACAAGGTAAAATTTGTGCAAGATTTATATTTTTTTCTGAAATCTTTTAATTGTCTTTTTAAGTAAGATTGAAACATTATAAATTAATTAGCCAACTTCAAATTTCAAAAAATCTTTTTCTTGACTAAATTTGGCTAAACCAGGCAACTTTTTTCTAATTTTTTATGTAAAGTTAAGGGTTAGCGAGGCAAACAACATAGCAAAGTCATAATTTTTAAGAAAATTTTTGCTAATGTGATTTTGATGGAAACAAAGCAAAGATTTACCAAAAATCTGTAATTTTTTATTTCTCTTGGATGTTTTTTCTTATTATTAGCATGGAATTAGATTTAAAGAATAAATGTTAAATATTTGCTAAAATCTGGGTAAATCAGAAAGAAGTCATAGTTTACACTTTTTGGTTGTGATCCATATATTTGTTTACTCTAATTTTTTGCTTGAAGTTAAGGCTTATAAAGCAAATGATGTAATCATGTATAGTAGATTTCTTAATATATTGCTTTTTATTCAAACTTTGGGGTACACAAGGCAAAAAATTAACAATACATATCTTTTTCTTTTCCTTTTTGAGTAGCGTAGGTCCCAGCTTGCACTGCATGTTTGGTACTTGACCCAAAACTCTCAATTACAGTTATTTGAGTCGTAAAATCAACAGTTTTTAAATCTTCTTAAATTATTTTAATTTTTTTTTTTTTAATATTTTAAAATTTAACAAAATTGACTGAATCTTCAGAAATATTTTGAAAATGAAAAGTTAGCGAAAAATTCTTGTTTTTGTGCTCTAGTCCCCGAATCATATCAAGTTTGACCTAAAAATAACATCTAAATGTTTTTTTTAGAAATGACACTGATTTTGCTAAAATTTTAGAAAATATCATTATCGTTTTTTAAAATTTTGTTTAATTTTTTAAATTTTCTAGGCCTCAGTGGTCCAAAATTTTATTTTCGAGAGATTATACTTCAATTTTGTGTCAACTTCTTAGGGTTTTAGCAAACATTATTCCTATCTACTTCTGCATTGTGAAATTTTTAGAAATATTATTGGTTATTTTAAAAAATTTCATACCTAAAGCTTCAGACATAAGGTGATATTTAGTAAAAATTTTACACTTTTCAATAGAGAAATTGTTTTCTGGTTCTACTGAAATTTTTTAGATCATGGTTAAAGAATAATTTTTCTAATAATCATGGCGGATATCTGAAAAAAAATCATTTATTTACCATTTTTTTATTCATTAAGACTGTTATTTTTATTTTATTTTTTATTATTTTCATTATTTTCCAATATTCATACAAATAAATATGTATTAGATGATTATTTATTAAAATAAAATTGATTTATTTGTAGTTTTTAAAACATTGATTTTCATTAAATATTATTTATATCTGCACAGTGTAAGGAAAAGTAATAAAATAAAATAATAATATAATAAAACAATTTTTTTTAATCTTTAACTCATAATATATATTTAAATACACACACACACACAACAACA
>JAUZNK010092914.1:0-12374 GCA_035046665.1 Euphysa ruthae | reverse complement strand
TATTGATATGTGCATAGAGGATCATGAGCATCTTATAAAATAGTTTTTCCAAAAGATTGTAATTATGGGTATAGTCAGCATGCTGTGGTTTTACTACTTGATTTTTAAAATATTAAATGTTCATGTTTAGACAGAAATGCTCCTCAAAAATGGCTGCATGTTGCGAGGAAGGTTTCTGAAGGTTTTGTTGTTTATCAGGCGAAGGTAAGGTTAATTTGTTTGCATTTTGCTTGTTTACATTAGTCGTAGTTTTTTGTACAATATCATGTTAATTAGTAGTCAAAAATTGTTTATACAATTTTGCATCAATGGTTTTCCAAAATACTTATTTGGGCAATCTGATGTACATGTTAGTTAAAAACTCCTTCAACAATATTACATTATGTTAGTAAAAAAATAATTTATACAAATTTTTGGTTATATAAATTCTGGTGCCACCTGCAATCTTATGTAAACATGAGGTTTGCTCTTGGTATTGATGTCATTCTTGATTCAGTAATGCCGATAAAATCAAAATCAATTTTAACATGTCTCTAACAAGTGATGCAGTCCTTCAAAATTACACAATAAGAAGGGAATATTTATATTTTTGGAATAATTTGAAGAAGTTTTTGTTATCAAATTTAAATTTGTTTGATTCTTCAAGGCATTTGTATTTAACATGTAAAGTATTACCATCATCATCCTCAGTGTTTTTTGTTGCCCTCTAACTCATTACTTGGGCTTTTGAATAAATCTATTAAGGTGGAGGATAGGAGGTGGGAAGTAAAGTGATGAGTTACAGTCAGGTGTTTGGTTGTTACAGGAGTCAAAATAATTGGTATAGTTAATCTAAATTTTTGGAGGAGTTGTCACATGTGTGTTCACATGAGGCTGGGAAGGTATTTGGTTATGGAAGAAGGAAAAAAACAAGATATATACTTTTTCTTTTTTCCCGCCATTTTATTTGGATATTTTGTGAGGGAGAGAAAATATTATATTTAACGTGGGGAACCAGCAAATTGCCGAGACAATATTTCCAGATGGGCCCACGTGGCGGGTCTTGGAGTACTTAGAACGCCCATTTGCGTCTACGAAATTCGCTCAACCAAACAACCCGACGAATTTGAGCAATGAGTTTTGCTCAGAAACTCAGAGATAACATGGAAATAAATTTCCGCCAGAGATGGGAGTCGAACTCGTAACCTTTCGCTCCGGAGACAAACGTCCTACCACTGTGCCAACTCCGCTTGGTCAGACTTGTTAAACCTATTTTAAGGTCCATCAATACGTGTGTTTGCACCGAAAGCACAATTTACTGAAGGTTTTTTTGTGGGAAAAGAAAACTCTATATTGTACAGAAAATATGACGGTTGCGTATTAAATGAAGTTGAGACAGGAAAGGTATTTAAAACGTGGACATATACACTATTTACACTGATCTAAAGATATCAAGACTTGCCAGTCCTGTTTTGCAAACAAGCTTTGTTAAAAATTATATAGCATTTTTTTTGATACCATTTTCAACTTACTTTTCAACATTTGAAAAGTAACATTTAGAATCAAAAAATATACAGCAGTTTGCGTCGCAAGCCGTCTTTTAAAATTATAAAAAATAACTTGGTTAATCCAAGACCTTTAAAGAAGAGTATAAAAAGTTTACATGTGAATCTTCTATTTTATATTTTGTTCATTGTTTTTGAGTCAACTGACATTTACCACGACATCAAGTTTAGCTACATCCTTTTTCATTTAAGCGCCGTCGTGTTGTACGATTTGACACAAAGTTTTCTGCAATTTTACACCCAGCTTGAATATCGGTTGAGCAAAAGTTTTTTAAACACTGGCCTTTTTCTTGGTGAAGATATCGCACATGTACTGAAACCTCGATTGATTTTTTTTTATATTGCGTACTTTAGGTATACTTTGTTTTTCTGAAGAAAAACAAAATATAGTGATAAATATAATGAAATATAATGATAAATATATAATGAGAATATGCTACCCTTGCTAATTTATTGTTTTAAAATTCTCCCGCCCAATTATTGAGATTCCAACTCCCGTGTCCCTGTATGCCACGAAGAATCGGATGAAAAGTATTAACAGTAATTAGTAATAACCTACAAAGTAGTTACCAAAATAAAATTTTAAACTAACACAACCATATATAATAAGTAAAACTGAATATTTTTGAAAACATGATTGATCACTTGGAATACAATGATTTCATCAAGATGATGTTTACTGTGTTTTCATAGGTGTCTGCAACATTATTTACAGGGGGAATAAAGGGTAGAACAATACACTGTAATACGGTTGAACACTACATTTTTGTTTTGTAGTTTTTACTGAATTCCAATTTATTTCGTCCAAGATTTTAAATATCATGGTTTCAATTTTTAATCCTGATCAACTGTTGCATTAGTATATTTCTGATTCCTTGATAGAAAAGCAGGTCTAGGTCAAACGGTGAGTGTAATGATACTCCGGTTAAACTTTTTTAGGCGTCTAATTGCATTGCTTTGTGTATGATCTTTATCACATCCTTTTAAAGGCTTTTGTCATAAACAGATCTATAAAAAAACCTTTTGATTGAACAGTGTGGAGAAGAAAAAGATTTTACATAGCTAATAGAAAGAAAAAAATATAAGTATAGGAGTTACAAAATGAAAAACCCATCTTCACAATCCAGATTTTATCTAAAAAAAGGTAAAAATCCTATTTTTAATGGTCTTCAAACTGCTAATGATTTTAAGATGAGATTTTTCAACCAATATCTAAAATCTCTTTACAAGAGCATCAAATGTTTATAATAGTCAAACAACCTTAGACTTTTATTGCCAAATTAACATTTCTAAACAACTTGAATTCTCAAAGGTACTGAGGATGTAGTTAAAAACATAATTAATGATTTAGCAATAAATAAGTTACCAAGGTCTGATGAAATATCATCTATGCTCTTTAAGGACGGATATGCTTCTATTTTGTGACCACTAACACAAATAATAAGTCTTTCTATCAGGACTTCCAAATTTTCAAATGATTGCAAACTAGCTAAAATTGCTCCATTACTTAAAAAAAGGAAGCAAGACAGAACCAAAGAACTACAAAATTTTACTTGAAAAACTGAAATCCATGCGTTTTCCGGAGAACGTAGTTTTTTGGTTCAAGTCTTATCTCTCAAATAGAAAATTTAGGGTGAAAGTTGATAAAGAGCTTTCTGATGAAGCATGTAGTAAAATTGACCCTCAGGGGTCAATTTTAGGACCTCTTTTGGTTTTGCTATATGTAAACGATATTTCACAAGCACCAGACTGTGAAATACTTCTTTACGCAGATGACTCTTGCTTGCTTTTCCAACATGGATGTAAAATAAATAGAAAATATTCTAAAGAGAAATTTTTCCGACTTTGTGAGTGGTTTGTTGTTAAAAAACAAAGTGCGAACTTTGGAGAAGAAAAAAATCAAGTGTATCCTCTTTTTATTTAAAATCAAAGCTAAAACAACAGATGTCTTGAATATAGTTTAAAGAGGAACCCCCATTAAACAACATACCTCAGTCAAATATCTCGGATGCTTATTAGATCAAACACTCAGTAGAGAGACAGTGGGTCGTTATATGATTAATTCCAAACTTTTTATGTAGAAAACAATCTTTCTTGATGTCAGCCTTGAAGCGTGCTCTATGCAATGCTCTGATTTAATCGTTCTTTGACTATGTATGTTCTGACTGGAATATTGGCCTCAACAAATCACTTAAAATCTTTTTGAAAAGTACATAAAATAAATGTTTAAGATATTTTTACATATGAATATGAATATTGGTACTGAGCAGTATAAAGCCATGAATTGGCTGCCTGTTGATATGAGGGTTAATCGGGTTGCTGCTGCATGTGTATTTAAATTCTGCAGTAGACTCAACCTATATTACATGTCGGAAATCTTTAAAATTTCTGAAAATAGAAGAATACTTCTATGCAACAGCCGTCTAAGGCTAGATACAACCTTGAGAAGATCCACCATGGAAAAAAGTTGTCTGTCATCAAAGGTCACTTTATATGGAACAGGCTTTGCAATGAAATAATATCAGATCTAATAAATATAGATTATAATTCTTTAAAAAACACTTTTTTTTACCTTTTTCATTTTTACTATGCTTCGATTGAATCAATCTCTCTATGTTTTTGTGTGTGATGTATAACGGGACGACAATGGAAATGTTTTTGTGACCGACAATATTTGTGATTATCCTTGCCATCATTTGTTTTTTATCTTAATGTTTATCATTGTTGTTATATTTTGTTGTCTCTTATCTTGTCTTGTAATTTTCATAGCATATGAATATCTGTCTGTGACAGAATAAACACTTCCTTAATTACTTAATATTTATAGAATGAATTCCATCTAACGATCCTATAAAAGTGTGTGCCAGACAACTGCAATACGAATGTCAGGAATTTGACTTTGGACTTAATTAAAGTTTCTTATATGTTAGTGACTTAAAAATATGGATAGAGAACATAAAATCAAGTAATTATTTACAAAATTGGAGAAAATTCTTTGAAGTTCTCTTTCTTGGTGGAAATAGTTAATGTTCGATTGAAAGAAAGACTGATGTAGTTTTTCAAATCATATTTAATTTAATTAATAACGGATATAAACAAAAACGCGAATACATACAGCCATAGCGCAAAGTACTCATGACACATCTAAATTAAAAGAATTTATTGAAAATGTTCAATCTACTGGAGCTCTGTATTTGTTATGACGACCTTGACTTGAACGAATATTGGAATAACTCAAGAGTTAATCAACCTACTCGGGACTAACGTACTTGTTCGTATTTGTACGAACACACATTGACATTGTATCAGTTATACATAAAGCCAAGGTTAACTTTGACCATGAAGAAAACGCGCTTTCAGGTACCAGAGGAAGCCAAAATTCTATAATGATATTATTTGAGAAAGACAAAAATTGTGATGCATGAAACTATGATGTTATGAGTGAGAAACCTGAGGTGATTTCTACAAAAAGAGAAGTTTAAACTGTATTCTGGATTGCCAAAGGCTGATCAAAGGTGGCAAATCTTCTTGCGGCGAAGAAATTGCAAGTAATTTTCAAACATCGCGATCTTCAGGTATGAAAAAAATTTTTGAAAAATCAAAAAACATTTATGAAACCTGGGTAACTGCTAGGTTTTTTATAATGCCATAAACACCGAAGGTTTTGATATTCCGTCCTTCTTTGCTACAGATTCTTTCAAGAAATTCAGCCAGAGAAAAACAAATCTACATTCACTCCAAAATTTCTATATGCGGCTCCAGAGTATGATACAACCTATACAACAATGTCCAAATTTCAAGATGTTTTATCCCAAAAATCTCAACAAAACGGTCCTCCTTGGTGTGATAAGGGGTATATCACATAGCAAAAAAGCTGTAGTTATTGAATCCAACATTGTTTAGCAACGTTTTCTCGGGCATGAGCGGTTTAAATTTCTAGAAAGTGATAATAGCTTGTTGTAAGAAGTACTTAGAAGAATTTGAGGTTGATTCCCTATTTATAGGGAACAAAATATACAGTCCAGCCAATTTAAGCCGTGTGATAAGTGGGGGTAACTATGTCCAAGGAATACGTGGTATGGGTATACGGACAGAAACTCTACATAGCCTGCTTTTATCCAATTCAAACTTGAAGCAACAGACACATGCGAAACATTGCTTCAGCACGTGCAAAGTGTTAGCCAATCAAGAAGCAAATATCGCATCAACAAAAACGCAATGGGAGAAGCTTGCAAACAAATTTTCAAATTGAATTTAGAGGCAACCTACCCCTTGATTCATAATCATTTATGCAAAGAGACTTTGTAGTAAAACTATCGAAAAAAAATGGAAGCGCTGTTTCGATGGATCAAGCGCTTGAATTGTCCAGAGTTATTAGCATTACACACAAAAAAGAAGGTTTGTCTCAATAAAATTTTGTTAAACACGAAAAATCAAATTACATCAGTCATTTGTGTGACATTTTGTTATATTAATGAAGGCGAATATTATTTACAGCATAAATTTTCACAAAAACGGACAGAAACTGACAAATTTTGTGTTATACAGATGACTTACTTTATGGCTGAAAGAGGTGGCCCTTTTAACTTGAAAAAATTACTGATAAAAAATCTTGCAACTGGTGCCACCCTTGGTGGTAAAGCATCGGTTTGTTTGAGTTTCTTTATAAAGGTAAAAAAAAGTAAAACACTTTTAAAGAAGAAAGATTAGAAAAGAAAAATATTGTTTGAATCTTGTTTGTTACAATACCAAAAATGGGTTCAACTTTCAGTTTAATATTAAAGGCAAGAACACTTGACGTGAAGAAAGAGATCATTGATTTTCTTTACACTGTGGATTATGTAAAGATATGAAAGTTTGATGTGGGAATTGCTACCACTTCCTTCTGCTTAATAAAGATAAAAGTCTAAAAAAGTTTCCTAAGTCGGAACGTTGAAGAAAGATTAAGAAGCTGCTCGAAGAAGAAAGCCCCACCAGGGTAACTGATTCACAACCAATGTCAACTATTGTTTTTGATTATATGGCTTATGCAAGAAAGGTCTAAACAAAAAAAAAATCACTTAAAAACTTACGAAGACTACTTTTAAGCTCTGTGGAAACATTCACAAACATATAGAATATTACAGGGATATCGTGTTTGATTTATACCTTGAGCACAAAATTGAGCAAGACGAAAGAAGTATGCGAAGTAAATCGGATCCAATTGAGACGTTGTCCATTGATATGGGTAGGCTTCGGGTATCATCCGAAAACAAAATAAGATTCTAACCAGCTTTCATCAAATGGGTCAATTCACATTCTAAATTAGGTGCCCCTGTCTTTCATGGTGCAGCCAATGCAGCAGACTTTAAATCATCTATAAAGTTAGTTGGTGGTGAAACTGCAGATGTACTTTCATTTAGAAAAAACCATGAAGAAGCTAACGATTGCATGATGTTCCGCATCAATCAACCAAGAATGTTTTGAGAAAGTCACAGTTGCATCTTCAGACACCGACGTTTTTGTTTTACCATTTCAATCGCTGGATTTATTCTGGTTTCAAAGAGTTGTGGATTGTTAGTGGGAAAAGTGGTTTATCAATGGTATTTCCTATTCATCAATTGGCGTTAGAATTAGACTCTGATGTAGCTGATATTTTACCAGCAGTGCATGCTTAAACAGGTTAGTTTAAATTATATTTTCTGTCAACTTGGCAACATTGTCTGTAGCGCTTCTTCATCTTTTTAATATTAAAATGAAATTTTCCTCAAAATAAAAAAAAAATTAAAAAAAAAAAACGGCGAAATTGTTAACATTGCAACAAGTTTTTATTCAAGGCGAAATCACTGAAGTTGTAAGTGAGATAGAAGATTTTACAAAAAACTATACAGACTGTACTTGTCGACAATCGAAGTCTAGATGATAAAGATTTGAGCATAGATGAAACCTTGAAAACCTTTGACATGACCTTATTTCATGACATAAATTCAAAGCAATTTGATCTTAAAAAATTACCACCGACATCAAGACGTGTTTTATTACACATAAAACGTTAGTATCAACAAGCGTACATCTGGTTGCATTCACCGTTCACAGAAAGTATAACAATCGACCCTTTGATCTACGGTTATGAGTATGATAATGATGACGAGCTGTTGATACTATAGATTACAGATGACACTATTTTACTTGAAGAACTTCCACTGCCTTGCAAGTGTGGAAAATGTGCAAAGTCACGTAAACGAGATTCTGAACTGTGAATATTACAACTGCAGAAGTGAATTGTATCAAAACCCATTATAAAATGAACAGACATGCGCCATTGCAATACTATCTTTTTATTGAAACTTAGTTATAACATTTTATTGTCTTTTTATCCTATCAATTCCCTCTCGAATGGTGTATAACACATCAGAATTCAGAAAACGTCAGCAAGTTTTTTGTGATCGTTTTAACATATATTTTCAGTAAAAACAAACCTAGTATACATAGACTTGCATACTCAACCCACCAAGCTACTGCAGTAGTATGCATTAAATTAAAACTCGAATTACTCGTGAGCAGTCAGAAAGAAATCGTGCTAGCATTTTTACGCCAATTAGTGTCTAAAATAGCAATTTAACGAATACCTCTTTCTATGATAAAAAACGTCGACCAAACCTTCAAAATATGTCTCCTCATCAGAACCACCTCGGCTAAAAAGAACTCGAAAAAAGTATCAGTGGCTGGAAGTGCAGACAAACAAAAAATAAAAGCCAAATTTGCCGAAGCCTTGATGAGAAGTTCTTACCAATGCAGTTAATTTACGGTGGAAAAAAAAAAACAATCTAAATTTCTAGATTTGTTCAATTTAAGTGTGAACCACACCCATTATAACAATGAGGAAGTTTATTGAAAATATCATTGTGCCAAATGTTGCAGAACAACGTTCGTTGTTACAACATGCATGAGACACTAAATCAACAAAGTATAGATCAAATCGAAATGGAAAAGTCCCTAATTGAGAAGAAAGAAAACGAGGATGAATATTTTCTGAAGAACGGAAATTTATTTAAACTTTTTGAAGAGGAACTTGTGTATTGTGATTGATTTGAATGCATAAACTTTTTTTTACATCATTTGTTGTTATTCAATGAATTTGTTCTATTTTTGTTTTTGGGAACAAAAAATTTGTATAATCGTGAAATTAAATTCCCGCCAAATATTGTTTTTGTTGATGAACGGCGAAATTAAATTCCCGCGAAATGTAAATATTTTGAGTCAACCGCAAAAATTTTATCCTTTAAATGGAATTCCTCATAAACAAGTCTTTTTTCAAACAATGAGACGTTTTCATTAAATGATACAAATAACTATAATTAGCAGAAAAAATATATATAAAATCCATAATGGCTGCTTCACTGTGGCGGTTTAGACCCAGATTATCAGAGAAACCCGTCGGTTAATAATTTCAAAACCATTCATCAAATGAGATAAAATTTTGTAGACAGTTCAATCATATCATAATCAATCACCTCAAACTAATTTTACTCTCTCATATGTCCAATAGTCAACTTTCTGGAAAATCTTTTAGCGTTATCAAAGTTTTGACCAAAATTTTATACAGAAATCCCAATAAAAAAATAATAGACACATAAAATGCTTTAATGTTTGAAGTTCCTAGAATGGCCATTTTAAAACAACGTGCAAAAAATGAGAGCTAACAGATAAGTGGTTGTGAAATGACAGCACGAACGGCTATTAAATAAACTGAAAAAGTGATAAACTGGCTAAAGAAACACAATGGTAAGTTTTAAAGAAGACTAATCAAAACCTAAAAAGAATAAATGTAATAAATACCACAATAATTCTAAAAACCTCCAGCTTCATAAGAAGGTCCTTCGATTTCCGTGTTTTTATCTTGGTTTTTCGTTTTTAAGTGTTTGAGGATCTTTCGACGCTTTTTTTGGGGTGATTATACCTTATACACTGATAATCGTTTGCGCTAAGTGTTGACGACAATACAAAATTTTGTCATATGAGCACCGGGATTAATATTGATTATTTTAGTGTATCCAATACAGCCTTCTCTCTATAATTAAAGTGGTTTATGGCATCATATACCACAAAACGAAGAATATCTAGACCAACATGTGTCGATTTAGGAACTCTGTTCCAGATAGTACCATTGAAAAACTCACTGGATTTCTGCATCTCACCATGGAGACACTTTTGCAACATTTTCTTCTTGCAAAGGGCGTTGTATATAGGAAGAATTGCTTTCCAAATATTAATGGGCAGTTTTCCTTTGGATTTGTAAGAGCTGTTGCTATTGATTTTATCAAGCTGATACTGGCATGAGGTATTGGCAGATTTTTGACATGTGCCATGACATCCCATAACATTGTATATTGACCCTTTGCAACGCATTCATCATTGCATCAGGTTCACCAAAATTTTGGCGAAAGACAATACCAAAATAGTTTTGTGATATGTCCACCTTTGCATCAGTCAACCTGCCCCTTCCTCCTAGACTTTTGTGGTCTTCTTTAATTTTCGCAGATAAGAACCAACTCTTTTTTGGTAACGGCTTATACACTCGTACTTGGTTACGGTTTTCTCAGGTCCATATATATTTTGCACATTAGCAAATGCTTTGCTATGACAATCACCATAAAAATGTGTAGCAAAGTCCATTTTTATCCTATGATCTTCACAGCACCAGTGGTTTCCATACCGGGTGAAGAGCCGGTGAAGTTTAAATTACACTTATGTGACAGCTCCCATGCCGTATATCGCTGAGGATCAGATTTTGCAAAATTTTCATGTGTACATACTTTAAATGATTTTGGCAGTATTGCTACATCAAGCACCTTCCTTGTATCTACAGAAATTACGGTAATACCTAGTGTTGACGAGAGTCCTTTCCTTTGCCAAGTAGCATTAATAGAGACGCCAACATCAACAACTTTATCAGCACTGCGTAAACTTGCAGCTGCATCAGCCTTACCATTTCAGCAACAGTTTTACAGGCTATTTTATTTTTGTTTGAAATAAACCCACATCATGATACTTCTTCATACTCTGATCTTTACTGGTATCTACCTCATGAGAGGTGTAAAACCCATAGAGAAATGGACAATCTTTGCAATTTATCTAAAGATATCTGGAATCTTTAGATAAATTTTTTCTCTCAAATAAATCGGTTATGGAAAATGTGCTGATACTTGGGCAGCCTAGCAATGGCAAAATGTGCGATAAGATTGACATACCTAACAGTCTAAATCCAGTCGCATTTGGTAAATTTAGTAAGTTATCACTTTGAATGTCTATTATTTTAGAAGCAGAAACTGTAGAAGGGATTTCAATGGGTTCTAGTAGGCCAGCGTCGTTGTCAAGAATTTCTTGTTCAACACTATCGACAGTTAAATCTTTGAGTGACAGCTTCTTTCCCTTATTTGGATTTCTTCTCTTCTTACTATAAACTCTTTTACTATTTGCTTGGTGCAATGCCCTAAGTCATCCTTTCCTCGTTTTCTTTCTTGATTTTTATTCATTTTCAACACATATAACTCTCAGTTCACTTTTTAATAAGTAAACATTTGGTATTTCAAAGTATAACCATTTAAATGGCTATACTTTGAAATAACAAATATGCAAACTACAGACCATGGAACTTTGGCATCTTCATTCAGGCTTAAAATCATTTTAAAAGCTGATTAGACGCTTTCCCAAATGGGTTAGAAGCGATGAATAAAACTAATGTAAAAAAAAATTTAATTTCTTAAAATATTTTTTTCTACATGATGTCAGGAAAACGTCCATAGCTCCAAAAATGTTTATTTTAGCAAAAAACAACTGCAGGAATTGGAATGTACGATAACCTTCGAGTAAGATGGAGGTATGAGTATCGATATTCCAATTTTTTCAATTTCATTTTAAATTTTTTGTGAAAAATGCAATTTGATTGACTTTGTATACTAACATACCCTGACATGAAACCTTGGATCTAGCAGTTGATGGCATTTTCGAAACTAATCCGTCCATCACCATTGCTAAAGAAGAACTCAGGAAATTATTTTTATTTGCTACATCGCATAACCACTTTTTATTCAACGGTAAGTATTATGAACAAATTTATGGTATAGCAATGGGCTCACCTCTTGCCCCAAAACTAGCTAATTTATTTATGGATCACTTCGAAAAACAGTGTTTGGAAAAGTATAAAGGTAAGTTACCATCCCTTTATCAAAGATGTGTTAATGATATTTTTCTATTGTTTGATAATGATGATGACTGTAACAAATTCTTTAACTTCATGGACAAACAACACCCTAATATTAAATTTACTATGGAAAAAGAACTTAACAAGAAAATCGCCTTTTTCGATATTTTAATTGACAATTATGATGAACTCACTACCGGTATTTTTAGAAAAAAGGCATTTACAGGGCTATTAACTAATTATCTTAGTTTCATTTGTAATTTTAACAAAATTGGCATGATAAAAACTTAGATTGATAGAATATATAAAACTAATAACAAATGGAACAATATACATTCGGACCTTCAAAAGCCTAAAATCATATTACAAAAGAACATGTATCCTTCTAAACTAATTGATTGGCATATTAAAGTATATTGATAATTTACATGAGCTTAAGAAAAATGATAAAAATTCAGATAAAACCTTGCTTGCTAAGTTACCCTATATTGGTAAGTATTCAGATAAAATCCAGATGAAATTTGATAAATTGAGTAAAAGGTATTGTAAAGATTTACGTGTAAAATTGTTATTTTCCTCCTTCAAAATTAAAAATTATTTTTCGACTAAAGACAAAATACCTCATCATATTAGCTCTAATGTTGTTT